>JAMXBD010000543.1:600000-849187 GCA_024138025.1 Combretum micranthum | reverse complement strand
AACCCTAATACCATAAACCCTAACCAAATCTTAACTCACCTGTTAATTTTTGTTTTTACTTCACAGAAACCCTAACATCAATTTCTCCTCAAATCTTCCTTGATCTCCACAATCCTACACAACATACATATATATATATATATAATATAATCTTCTATGAATAGATCCCTTATAAAAGTTTATAACTTTGAATCTATAGAGATAGGGCAAATTCATACATACCTATAATTTGCAGAACTTGATTGAAATCAGAAACCCTAATTCTTTAAATCTTTCTCCTTCAATTGGATTTGAATATGATATTCTCCAAAACCACTCTAGTATTTGCTTCTAGATTTTGAATCTCTTTCAATCGATATGTATGTTTTCCAATTCTGATATGGATTCTAAATCCTTTGGCGGCTATAAACTCTCAAAGGATAAAATCTAGGTTTAGGGTTTTGTTGGAGAAAAGACAAAGAAAGAATATATAGGGATTCGTGACTTTGATCTTCTGTCATGTGTCTCATGTGACCAAAATTGTATTAAAATTAGATTTTTGTTGACAAAGAAAGAATATATAAGTCGGCGGTTTTCAAATGCTTAAACGTACTCCAAATCTTTAGGGTTTTGACTGAGGAATGGTGTGGCAAACTCGTAGGTTAAGGGTATATTTATAGAGATATGTTGTTTAGGAAAAACCCTAGGTTCATATCCAATTTAGGCTACCAAAATCCATCTTAATCAATTTTTTTTTTTTTTTTTTTTTTTGTTGCATGTGAACACAATAAAATGATATTTCAACTTTGACCATAAAACCTTCTTATTTAATATCCTTTGACTCTTTACCCTTCTTAATAAACCTTTTATATACTTTAGGATTGACCATAAAATCCTCTTATTTTATATCAAATGACAAACTTGTCCTTCTTTATAATTTGTTTATCTTTATATTACAGTAATAGTGAAAACTAACTTAAACTTGCCTATGCATGTTTGAGGTAGAAAAAAAAAATCAATTTTTGAAGTGATTTTGGAGTCTTAAAGCCTCCTCTTAGCTACAACTTGATTGGACTAAATTCTAGCAAAGATAAAACTTGGAAAACAACTCTTGATGTTAGGAAGTTGTAATAGTAGGAAGATAAGATTGTACTAAAAATGTGGAAGTAGAGCAAAAGCATGTTGGATTGGGGTTTTTCAATGTTGAAGATGGTAAAAATGAATGTTGCCATCAAACTAAGCGATTAAAACTATTAAAAATTGATTAAACAAGTTTTTAAGAAAAAGGAAAATGTTATCGGAGAGGTCTAGAAAAGAACATGACCACCCAACCTTTTTGAAACCCAAAGTTGTCTCAAAAGTCCTATTCATTGAAAATATTAAGTTTGAGCTCAAAATAATAAAAATCCAGGACAATACGTCAATACACAAGCTTTGTAGATCAAGCCATATAACCCTCTGACTTCAAAAAATGTGAAAAAAAGCTTAGATTTTTAGACAAGCATGGCCAATACATGAGGTTGTGTACTGGTTATGTATCTCTCTGATCTCAAAACTAGAAGAAATCAAGTTTTTTAGAAAAATAGGGCTAGACCATGGGGTCATGTATTCGCTCGTGTTTCTCTCTAATCTTGAACTCATTCAATCCTATACATGAGGAATACATCGTCTCATGTATCATCCTATGTACCTTTTTGACCTCAAACCTTAGAGCTCCATGGCCAATACACGGCTAAATTATCTAGCCATGTAAAAGAATATGGCTTAATACCTGTACCAGTGGATTACACATAGACTTTTCTAGCCTCTTATAACTTCACCAATCCTTATCCAAATCACATGAAACTTGACCTGGATCTTCCCTTAACCTTAAATAACCTTTCAAGAATTTCAAAATGCAACTTTAGCAAGTACTAATTCCCAATTAAAATTGTACATTAACCTCAACACATCAAGCATAAATGTCTTACACAAACTTTTGTCCCTTGGTAGTGCATAACCTGATACACGAGACATGTTCTTGGTCATGTAAAGGAATGCAACTGATTACACAGTTTGTGTGCCTGGCAGTATATTCCCTTGGAACATTTACACTGGCCCGTGAATGGCCCTTACTTTTCCTAAACTCCTTTTTAGGTCTATATACCTTTAATGCGATGCATCAATGGGTATAACCAAACCTAACATCCTAATAACAATATAAATTGATCAAAGTTAGTTAATCTTTAACTAGTGTCTGACTTCAAATATGAACAGTTCCTATACATTGAGCTTCGGAAAGGGATTTAAAAACTCGACCAATTGACAAGTATACAGTAATTACTGTTATTTGCTAGAGTAGTATTAACAACTGGACTAAAATTTTAGACTCGACCTAGTTGTATGTTAGTTGCTAGTTAAACATGATCACATGAATGTAATTATATGTATGGGGAAGTAGGTCTATTTTTTATTTTTCAAATGAAATATAGCAAGCTATTCTAGCCATATCTTTCACCATTATAATGATTCAGAAAAGGACCTGAGCATAAATTTGATAAAATTTTATTTTTTTTCTTAAATTTTTCTTTTTTTAAGCTTGGTTTGTGGGTTGGTTTGACCCAATATGGACCAACCCGCTTTGGTCCATGGGTTAAACAAAAAAAAAAAAAGTTGTAGCTCTTTTTTTTAAGAGGGTAAATGAGCTGGTCATGAGCTTACGAGCCACATCCCATATGTCCACCCATAGTTTTCTCTAATGACTGTTTGGCTTTTCATACCAAACCATAAACTATTCATTGCAAACACCTGTACTCCAAATACTCAAATCATATTTATACTTTTGGACAAACAAATTTAACTCAATTTGTGATAATTATGAAGCGTGTGGGGATGGGGGAATAGCGTGCTTAGAATTCCTTGGATGATTGCGAAATGGTTTGACTACTCAAGATGGTGCTATTGAGTTGAATTTGTGAAGAGATGCAATGTGCGATAGGTTTCTTAAGCTTCAAAACCAATTTGAAATCCTTTTGTGTTTTGAAATTCGCTCAAGGATCGATTTTCGAACATTTATCTAATACGTTACATAGATTATCTGCTCCAAATATCTAACCAACAAATTAATGTAGCTTAATCATATATTTCAAAATAACCTATATATATTTCGGAAAAAAGTATATATTCAAAGAACATATACCAAATTACACTATCATTTATAGGGTTCGGTTTCCTATTATTGGGTATTAGAAATTTCTCCAAACTCGACCTAGACATGTAGAGAATTATTAACTTATCTCAAAATCCTATCAAGTTCTTATTATATTATTAAATATTCTTTATGTAATCTAGATGCTACTAATCTAGTATCAGTGTAACATGAAGCTACATATTACATTAAAATATTTTGAGGGATTTTGAAATTATATTAAAATGACTAATTGATAGGAGTTCCATATCATTGTCCTGATTCGTCATTCCAACTTAAGAACCGTACAGTAAGTAGTCCGCGTGCATGCATCATGTGTTGTTTGGTATATTATATTCTTCATATTGGCTATCTATTCAAAAGTCATGTAAATAGATTATGGAAATTGAGAATATGTGAGAAATAGCAATATGTCGGGAGTTGAAGATTGATTAGATATGAGCATGTCGTCTCATTTGGCTATTGTGGACCCTTAAATCTTTTGAAATAATGCAATTGACTATACCATCCTTATTCTCCATATATTGTTGCAGGCTTAGTATACATAGAATTTGTGGCTATTAACAATACTTAGTTCACTAAAAGAGAGATGTAGGTCCAAAAGATAGGTATTAAATTAGGAGCGTGAATCTCTTGACCATGTATGTTAGTTTTTGAGCAAATTAGGACTATTGATCATGAAAAAAAATTGGTTTTCTTTTTAAACCAATTCTAAAAAAAGTATCATTAGCCAAGGTTATTCATAAACTCTAATTGAATGAAATCTAAATCGTAAAATGCGTTTGTTTATATTCTAGTTCATTTTGTAGAAAATCCAATAGTTTTAGTTTTTATTTAGAGATCAAATTGAGCAAAATCAAATTACTTTGAATTAATTAGCTTCTTACTTATAATATATATATATATATATGAAGAGGCATACTTTAATTTTTGATACGTAGTCTAGCAACCTTAATAAAGCAATTAAAAAAAATGAAAAAAAGGAATAATAATAGAAATGGATCCAGCCGTAATCTAAGACATTTATCCTAGTTCTAAATGCATCTGCTCATCTTTCATTTACTCTCTCGCATGCTAGCATTCATGTTATACTACACTCATTCTCAATTCATACATTCACATAATCCTTTTCTTGTCTCTCAATCCTAAATCACATCCTCATTCTACCTTCGCATTACAAAAAATTCTCATAAGACATTTCTCATATCTCAATAGGTAAAGTGCTTTTATTTTTCATTATTAAGCAAAGTGAAACAAATAGGAAAGGAATTTTGTTTTTGGGGAATCATTTTCCATAATTCTTTTGTTTTTATATATATGTTGCATTTTTTTTTCCCATTACAATGGGGAGAGGTGATTCAAACCTGGTACGGTATATCTCACTTGAGAGGTCACAGAGATGTTACTAGGTTACATGTCATTTACTATACGCGCATAATTTGCTTGTTAATTTTATTACTTGAACTCTTGCATTGAATTGTACATGTAAAATTTCATAATAGATATGTATTATATACAATGAAAAACTGACCAAAGTAACTAGGTACTTTTAGACCTGCCTATTAAAAAGTAGCTCAATTTGTTTCAAATGCCGTTTAGCTCTTGAATTAAACTGGAAGGAACATGGATAACCTTTCTTTTAGCTCTTGTATTGGAGGAATGAAACCTTAAAACACTACATTAACTTAAAAAAAAAAACCTCAGTAATTTCCATTTACGATAGGGTAAAAATGTACTGCTGCGGCTCTACCCGAAGATAAACGCATTGGACTTAGGCCTTTTTCAAGCACAATTTCAGCCCATGAGTAGAGTCCTTAAGCCATGACCAGACTGATATATGTATGCGCATGCATGTACGATGGCTAAACAGGGAGATAAAAACGAACCTTTGTGAACCTAGTAATCATGATGCATTTGAACTAGCTAACGAGTATTTAAGCAAGTTAGAAGCGTCAAAGAAGCAACACAAGAAGCGTGGGAACAAAGGCTAATAGCCCTAAAGGCCGGCCTTGGAAGATTGCTCAAAGCTGGCTCTAACGCCGTCGACTTTAGAGGAAAGGTCGATGGCCTTGATACATAAGCAGCCAGCCTTTGGCCAGCGTAAATTAAAGGTTGCATAATGTTTGCATTTTTAAAGTTTCCAGCCTATGTTTAGCTTTGTTTTATTCGAATTTTTGTTCACTTTTTCGTTTTAAGCCTTTGGATACTCATATAAATAATCTACTAAACCCTAGTTTATGTTTTTTTAGACATTACTTTCATATCAAATTACAAAACTTTGAGAGAGTTTTTCTAATTAATTGCTTGTGTGCAATTGTGTTCTTGTGATTTCAACCAGTGTGTTGATCACGGTTATCTTTACGCTTTCCTCTCTACGTCAGTTGATATCAGATCAAGGTTAGAATCCTGCGAAGATGTCATCAGGCGAAGGTGCTGACAGCAATCATATTTGTGGCGGTGTCCATGATACGGGAATCCGAGGGACTGAGGTTCCTAGGGCAACGAACGATGCCATGGATTAGAGAATCAGATGAGTTGAAGATTGTCTTGAGGATTTGATCCAGCGCTTTGACGCATTAGCAGACTAGGGGTAAGAGAAGCCTATGGTGGTCCAGTCAATCGACCTGTTGCTGTAAATCGGTGGGTGCAGATTTCTGATGAGGAATCCAAGGAGGAGGATGAATTACTGTACAATGAGAGACTATTGCAGAGGAGAGGCGATGATGAAGGCGTATGGTAGATACAGGAGGAATCATTACGGTTATGAACAAGGCGATCGCGAGGACTTCTGTTTAAAGGTAGACATACCTTGTTTCAGTAGCAATTTGAATATAGAAGAATTTTTAGACTGGATGGTGGAAGTAGATCGATTTTTCGACTACATGGAAATACCAGAGGATCGTAAGGTGAGATTGGTTGCGTCCAGATTGAAGGGAGGAGCCTCTGCTTGGTGGGAAAGGGTGCAAAATAAGAGATAGAGAGAGGGAAGGCAGCTAATGAGAACTTGGTATCGGATGAAGCAATTGCTATAATGGAATTTTCTTCCTCCTAGCTATGAGCATATCCTCTTTCAGCAATACCAGACATGTCACTAAGGTCAGTGTTATGTTCATGACTATATGGCTGAATTTATGAGATTGGTTGAGAGGAATGATTTGAGAGAACGTGAAGGACAGTAGGTGGCTAGGTATGTTGATGGGTTGAAGTTATAGATCAAGCACAAGATCGAGGTGAATGTGATGAGGAGTTTGAACGAAGAGAAGAATATGGCCCTTAGGGTGGAGATGATGATACAAGATAAGAGTAGTCGCTCTAAAGGAGGAAATAGGAGGTATGGCGTTGAGGGTACAGGCAGTATCAAATCCATGATTGAGAAAAATGAAGGTCATGAATACAGGCAAAATGTGAGTGATGAAAAGAGAGATGACAGAGCTGTGGGTAAAAAACCTATTGAGGTTAAGGATACCCCGAAGTAGAACAACCCTTATGCAAAACCTATCCTAGGTAAATGTTTTTCGTTGTAACCAATCGGGACACTAGTCTAATAAATGCCCACACAGGAAAAGTGTGAATATAGTAGAGTGGGATGAGGAAGAAGAAATTTGTTAACCTAATGGAGATGATGAGGTTTATGAGGATGAAGATGAAGGTGTTGAACCAACCTATGTCATCAGGAAAATGATGTTGATGCCTAAATAAGAGGATAACGCTAAGCGGCATCGGTTATTTTGCACTAGGTGCACTATTGGTGGAAGGGTATTCAATTTGATTGTGGACAATAGGAGTTGTGAGAATATAATTAGCAGGGCGGTTGTCGACCACTTGCAGCTTCCAGTTGAGAAACATCCTAATCCTTATGTCATAGGGTAGATAAAGTCTGCTGAGAGGATAGATGTGAAAGAGAGGTGTCGAGCACCATTCTCTATTAGCAAATACCAGGATGGGGTCTACTATTATATTGTAAACATGGATGCCTATCATGTGTTATTTGGGTGTCTCTAGCAGTATGATCTAAATGCACAACATGCTGGGAAGGAGAATTTGTATAAGTTGGAGAAAAGCGGTGTAAAATACACTTTACTACCCTTAAGGTGGCAAACCGCTCTAAGGAAGCTAGGGTTGAAAAGCGTTCCTTCCTAACTATTACTGTAAACCCCCGAAAATTTCATAATAATTCTAAACCCGAGTCAAAACACTGGAAACGAAACCCTAAAAATCAAATCAAGTTAAAACTTAATAAAATCAAAAACGAGTTTTCTGAATCTTGAGAAAATGAGAACTCTTGAAACAAAATATAAAGTCCAACTATCGGTATAATCAACGTCCATACGCCAATTAAATCATCTACCCAATTCCTAAATCGCGAATCAAAACGGTCGATCCAAATACCGCTTAATAAGGAATGATAAAATCTTAAATCCTACGATAAAATTTTAGAATCACAATTTTCAATTTTCACCAAAAGTCAAACTGAGTCAACTCATAACCTTAGACTCGGTTAAAACAATCTTGAAAACTAAAAACTATTAAATAATCTCAAATAAAATAAGAGAAAACACATATATCGAGCTAAAAATATAGAACGAGCAAAACTCGAAAATTATACGATCTTATGAATATTTCAACGAAACCAGAAGTCAGACCGAGACCCTAAAGTCAACAAAGCCAATAACGAACCCTAATGTTTAAGATCCGACAATCCAGCAATTTCAAACCCTAGAAAACGAAATTAAGCCAATAGCTTCGTAATAATAAGGGTAACATAAAAATATCATATTCGCGAATTTTGAGTGTCCTTTGGACTCAAATGGGATCAGTGCTCGAAAAGCTTGTCTAGGAGCTCGGAATATTAAAAATATTCCGTTTATACCAATAGACTCATACAAATATAAGGATTCCAAAAATATCAGTTTTAGAATTTTTCGGTAGCTAAAAATTACAGATATCGCATTATTATGCGTATTTTTATTACTACCGGTACTTTAATTGTCTAGTCTACTATTCATAGTACTTTTTTACTATTTATTACTATTAACCTATCTCTATTTTTTCTTACCTATTTCTTACACCTACATATCTATTTTCTTACTTTTTTCATTTCCAATACAACTTTATTCACATCAACTTTACACATTACTTTTTTATTACACAAACAAATAAAATAAAAACATTTTTCCCCTTAAAGATGCAAAACCGGTGCCCCCCTCTTTCTCTTCCAACAATTTAATTTTTCTTTTTTCAATTTATTTTATTACATCTAAAATTTACTCCAAAAATTCTATAAATACCCCCTTCCTCTTCCATTCTTTCACACAATTCATTTCACTACTAAAACTCTCTCAAAATCTCTCCACAAATTCTCTCTTCGAGAATTCTCTCTACCAAAAACTCTCTCAAACCAATTCCTCACAAAAATCATCCCTCATACATAAACTATCTACCAGATATCACTACTCACTAATACCCATTCCATCTACCATCTTCATACCACTTACACACTTTAGGTAAATAATTCTTTCAACTATTATTCACTCATGTCATATAACTTAACATGACTATGGTGTTATTTTGAGACTCATATGAGTAGTAAAAGCAACAACATGTTCATATTTTGTTCTTGTACATAAACTTCCTATTTTATTATGTTGTTATTATTATTGTTATTATTTATATAATGTTATGTATACTATGTATATATATTTATTTAGAGTATATAAGCTCATTTGTTATTATTTATTTATTTATGCTTTCTTTAGACTAGTCTTTCTAGTCTTAGACTTGTCATATCAAGTCAAAACGATCTTTATTGATTTTCTTTAATCTTTCGAGACTAGTCCATTCTTAGTCTTAGGATGCCTTGATAAAGCTAAGGCTCCTTTGCTTGATCGAGATATCTTGATGAAGTTAAGGTTCCAATACTTGATATTTTATTTTCTTGCTCATTATTTATTTCTAGTATTTTTTATGTTCTTATTACTTTTATGCTCATAATACTTGCATCTACATAGTGTTAATGTCTCAACTAATTTGAAAATAGAATTCTATTATATTAAAGGAACTTAAAACTAAATTTTCCATTATGTGACTTGTCACAAACTAATGAGTTATTATCAACACACAAAAAGAGTTTTTCTCAAACGTTTCCTTAAATAACAAAGATGTTTTTTACCAAGGAAACTTAGGAAATAGATATTTCATTATATTATGTTAACCTAAGTTTTAGTAAAAAATTGTTAAAATTAAATATTTTACAAAAAGGCTTAACATTTAAATTCTTTTCCGCTTCATAATAAAACTAAGAAAACAAACTAGTTTTCAAAGTTAAGACAAAAATTAACTTATAAAGTTATGAACCCACTTAGGAAAAAAAATGATTTTCAAATTTCTAAAAAGAAGGAACTCATTTTCAAAAGAATATAATAATGGATTTTATCAATAAAGATAATTCTTTCCAAACGAAATGAAAGAACAAGTTTTAGAAAGCAAAAGCTTATATTTTAGAAATGAATATAAAAAGACAAGACTCATTTTCTAAAACCATTATAAAACAAAATTATGAAAAGGTTTTTCATCAACTTAATATACTTTTTGATAAAATTGATCTTTTGTCACTAGAAGTGTAATTTATGAAAGACTAAGGTTAAAGAAAAATTTACTTTTTATGGAAAAAGAATGAAGGAAAATAAAATAAGAATATAATCATTTAAAAAACCTAGGAAAATATAAAGTTTCTTTAAAGTACTTGAAAAGAAATTTTCAAAGTTAAAGTTTAAATGAATTGTTTTATGAAATAAATTGTTGAGACAGTACCATTAGGATTTTTACATATAAAGTGAGCTTACCTATATATTCAAAGTGTTTATCAAAATATATTTATATACATATATTGTTTCAAAAGGATTTTCTTTAAAATAAATTGAGTTAGAAAATGGATTTGCAAAAGTTTAGAAATAATTCGTTTTAAATCTGTACCCAATGTTTTCGGAACCCAAATGACCTTTTATGACAAAGTTAAGTTTAGAAATGAATAGATCTTTTCGAATAGGTAGAAAACGGTATATTATAGGCGAAATTGAGTTAAAATGAGCAAGTTATGGCCATTTTAAGTTGGAATTTCCTCTTATACGATTTTATAGCGATTTAAGTAAAGTTTAGAATCTTCAAGAATAGAAATTCCATGAAAGACTTATCCGGGTATTTCTTTTGTCTAGGTGATGAAAGATACAAGATTACCCTACCTACCGAGATTACTACGACTAAGAAGATCGCAAAATGGACGAGTGAGTTATTCCTCCTAATTTCGTTACCTTGCTTGTACTTGTAAAGTAGTAGCATTAGTATACTAAGAAAAGATAAAAATGGATATGTTTGGGGGAATTCGGGATTATGTGTATATACGTGATTCTATGTTTATGAGTGAAACGAGAATTAAGAATATCGCAACTTCAAACTGCTTGTTTAAATAATTTTGTTTACTTACTTGTATGATTGTTTATTGTTTGCTAAATTGATTGATCGCCCCTAATAAACCTTAATAAGGTTTTGCTTAAGAAAACTAAAACGCTCACGCATAGCATCCATCGAGTCACATCTATTTCGAAGGCTGCTACTCCTACGCGTAGAGTTGGATTGGCTATGATCATGTGGTGCCATGAGCCATGCTCCTTCTGAAGAATCCAAATCGCTCGGGGAAAGCGACTCTAGGTTCGGAGCCGAGCCAACCGAACGCTGTGGTGAGGACCTGGGGACTAGCAATAGAAGGTCGAGGACCTTCAACCCTGATTCCCTAACCTTTGATACGGAGGGGTAAATCTGTTCTATATATGATTTCCGGATAACTGTATATATTTGTGTAATCATGTGATTGTTGCATTGTATGCATAGCATATGTGTGAATAAATAAATAAACTTGTTTGAAAATATAGGCGAATGAAAAGGAATGTCTCACTAAGCTAGTTAGCTTATACCCCTATAGATTTTGTTGAAACAGGTATATCCATGGCTTAAATTGAGGATCATGACATTAAGGAAGTCATGGAAGGATGATTAAGCTTCTATAAGGAAATAGAATCATAAGATGAAGTAATTTTGTAAGGTTCTTTATATGTAATGACCTATATGATTAGTGATGTATATTTATTTGCAGATAATAGATGGATATGCTCCTAAAAATTGAAATGAAATATATGTAAGCTTTATGATAAGTATTCTCTTTGCCTTGTTACTTATTTATTATCAATATAAATTGTACTACTCGATGCGTTCCCTTGGTCGTGATGTACACCTTACACATGATATGGAAGCCTTTGCGTGACTAAGGTAGTCATTCCTAGGCTTTAGTATTGTGTACGGCGGACTGCCACGTTTAGGGTACCCATCGGGGCGTGACAATTACTCAACCAGGAAAGATGGAGGAGATTATTAAGATTTAGGGTGGTGCATGCTTTGGTTTTTAAAGAACTTCATGAAAGTAGAGGAGGAGAATAATAGTGAGGTGCCAAAGAGCGTCATGGAAATATATGAAGAGTTTAAAGAAGTCTTGTCTGATGATTTGCTGGAGAGGTTACCACCTTTGAAAGATATTGAGCACTAGATTGATCTGGTGCTGGAGCTAGTTTGCTAAATTTGCCACACTATAATGATTCCTAAAGAGACAGAAATCTTACAGGATAAGGTGCAGGAATTAATATAGAAAGGATTTATTAAGGATAGTTCGAGTCTATATGAAGTACCTACCCTATTAACACCCAAGAAGGAAGGCAATTGCCGAATGTGTATGGGCAGCAAAGCTATCAATAAAATTACCATTGGATACAAATTCCTAATTCCTCATCTATAAGACATGTTGGATATAATGAGTGGAGTTATTGTCTTTTCCAAGGTAGATCTAAGGAGTGGTTACCATCAGATCAGGATTAGACCTAGGGATGAATGGAAGACAGCTTTCAAAACTAAGGAGGGACTCTATGAATGGTTGGTGATGTCTTTTGTCCTCAGCAATGCTCCTAGTACTTTCATGCGGGTTATGAATAAGGTATTAAAGCCTTTCATTGGACGATTTGTTGTAGTTTATTTTAATGATATTCTGATTCATAGTAAGTCTAAGGGAGAGCACTTAGAGCATCTTAGAAATTTTTTGACTTTGCTGTTGGAAAATAAGTTGCATGCAAATATGAAGAAGTGTATATTTATGGTGAAGAGACTATTGTTTCCAGGTTTTATTATTAGTAGTGATGGTATAATGGTGGATGATGAAAGGTTAAAGGCTATAAAGGAGTGGTCTGCTCTTAGAATTGTGACTGAGTTGAGGAGTTTATTGGGTTGGCAAGCTTTTATAGGAGATTTATTAGGTACTTCAGTACTATTGCTGCTCCTTTGAATAAGTGCTTGAAGAAGTGAAGATTTTAGTGGGGTAAGGAAGCGGTGACTAGTTTTGCTGTATTGAAGGAAAAGCTTTGTAGTTCTCCTGTATTAGTGCTTCCTGATTTTGACAAGCTATTTGAAGTAGACTGCAATGCCAGTGGAGTAGGAATAGGGCTGTGTTATCTCAAGAAAAGGGACCAGTTGCTTTCTATAGTGAGAAGTTATGTGATGCTAAGAGGAGCTGGTCGACATATGATAAAGAATTCTACTTAGTGGTGAGAGCTTTAAGAGTGTGAGAACATTATCTAGTAGGAAAAGAATTTCTTTTATACTCAGACTGTGGAGCTTTGAAGCATCAACTAACTAAAGTTGGATCAGTAAAGACATCCATGCAAGATGGATCTAGTTCCTGCAAAGGTTTCCATTTAAACTATGCACAAATTTGGAGCTCAAAACAAAGTGGTAGATGCTTTAAGTAGGAGGCAAATGTGTTAGCAGTGATGAGTGCTAAGATTGTGGGGTTTAAGCAGATGAAAGGACTCTATGCGGAGATCCTGATTTTAAGGAGATTTAGGAGAAGTGCAACACTAGAGAGCCTTGCGGTGAGTATCATATATATGAGGGCTATCTAATGAAAGGTAATCAGCTATGCATCCCTGAATCATCATTGACGGAGAAGTTAATTAGGGATTTGCATGGAGGAGGTTTAGCAGGACATTTAGGAAGAGATAAAACGATTGCAGCGGTAGCTGACAGATATTTGGCCCCAATTGAAGACGAATGCAGGGAAGATTGTGTAGAGGTGCTATGTTTACCAGACATCCAAGGGATAGTCTTAGAACACTAGGTTATACATTTCATTACCAGTACCTGAGAACATCTAAGATGACATATCCATGGATTTTATTTTAGGTTTGCCTCGTACCCAATGAGGTTTTGACTCTTGTTTTGTGGTAGTTGACAAGCTTTCTAAGATGGCCCATTTATTCCCCATGGGAATGCTGATGCTCAATCTATTGGTAGATTTTTTTCAAAGAACTAGTATGATTACATGGGGTTCTAAAGTCCGTCACATCAGACAGGGATACCAAAATCTTAAGCTATTTTTGGAAGATAATATGGTTTATGTTTGATTCATCGTTAAATTACAGCAGTATAGCTTATCCACAGATGGATGGACAAATCAAAGTTACCAACAGGACCCTTGGCAAAATGATTGTGAGCACTTGTGGAGAAAAGCCAAGGATGTGGGACTTATCTCTAACTTAAGCTGAATTTACCTACAATAGTTCAGTCCATAGGACCACTGGGAGGTCTCCATTTTCTATTGTTTACACCAAGATACCATAGCATGCAATAGATTTTGTGAAGCTACCAAGGTCACTTGAGTTCAGTACACTGGCCAAGCATATGGTAGAGAATTGGCAAACAACTTGTAAACCCTGAAAACTCCCATAATACGAAACAAGTTTATATTAGAATTTATGAACTGACTAGTAAACCTAGAGGTTAACCAGAAACCCTAAGTTAGATAGATAACTTAAATGTGGCCGGATTAGGACCCACAAACTTCATAAAAGAACTTCTTTGACCCCAACCGATACCAAAAACAAGATTTCATATCCCGAGTTGATAATTCAAGTTGTGATCAAAGGAAACTTCAAATCCCAAACCCGAATGCTTGTCAAACAGACAGATTATATAGGAAAACCTAAATATAGAAATTAAGAAACCATTTTGGTATTCAATAGTGACCTGAAATTAAAATAAGGTATAGTAATGAACCTATATTTGGATTAAAACCCTAAAATTTGAGATTTCTAGTCAGTAATAAACTACATTGATAAGATTTCATAGTGAGTATCCAAATCTAATACATATAACTAATTTAGCCTATATATCAGTAGTAATATTAAGTAAACGACTCAATAGGGTTTTAGTTAGAAAATCGTGATCTTAAGATGAACTATTAGGATTATAAATACCTAATAAAAACATAAACTGATATAACTTGAGATCTAGACCTCAAATACAGATTTGAATCATACTAATATTTGAATTAGGGTTTTCTAAAGCTCTTGGAGCCTGAAACGAAAATTGACCTGAAAAGCTTATAAAACCTAAATCACGGAGGATAAACTTTTCTTAAACAAATCAATACGTACAATTAAAACTTAAATCTGTACTTTTTGTTAAACTAAACACCTTGTAGGATCCATTAAAGACATTTGTATATATAAACTTACATATATAAGCTAAAATATACCCTAGTAATGTAATAAACTACCCGAAAATTCAACTAAATAATATCTAACTAATATATAATTAATATATATGTATTTACAACTTGTAGGAGACGTTTAAAATTGTTTTAGGGCTGTGATCTTCTCAAATATTGTGAGCCGAAAATCCTTCAATAATGCACCCCAAAAGTCAATACAAATCCTCTCCTAAGCCAATACAAACTAGCCAACTCACCCACACATTAATGACAATCCAACAAGTGAATGAATGAACAACAAACAGGAGCAATTCGTTTCAATTATGAGGGAGAAACACAGCCGAGCTTTGCACTTCGTTTATATATATATACACATTAACGAACTTGGAAAGACAAGCAAATGAACTTCAATCCCTCTCAAACTTTCCAGAATACAACTACACCCTGTTAGGAGTTAAATCCACCTGGAAATCGTTTTTTAAACACACACATCAACCCAGTTCGAAAATTTGAACAAAAACTGGGAAAAAAGCGTGAAAACGAGCTTGAGGTAAGTTGATTCCATTCTGCGTGTTTTCTTTCAATTCTAAGGATTGATATTGACTCCTAAACATCTTAGGAAGCTAACCAAGTCCATTAGGAGCTTCAGATTTCATCGAGAAGCCACAACGAAGGTGATCTTCCTAAACCTTAACCGAGCTTGATGATCCAAAATAGTGGGTAACATGTTGTTATTATGTTGTTTTTCTTGGATATTCAAGTAGCTTAGGGTCTTAGGAGTCTATAGGATCCAAAAACCCGACGTTTTGAAGTCGGATTGGCCGGAATCAGCCGCGGCTCATCGGGGAAGAAAGTGAACAGTGATTCCCCGATGAGCACGGGGCGGTACACGGGCGTGTTTCACCCGTGTACCTCTCGGCCAAATTTAAAAAAAAAAAGAAAAATGAAACTAATTAAATTTAATTATAGAATAATTAATAATATAAGTAATTTTAGAATTATTATTATTATTTCTGCATTTATTTATTTTGGAAATAGTAATAGTAATATTAGAGTATAATAATACAAAATCAGAAATTTTATTTATTTATTTAAATTAAAAAATAAAATTATTTTCTGGCCTTATTAAATATGTGATCTTTAAATATTTAATTTATTAATATTAATCCAAAAGAATTTTTAGAAATATAAATTACTTTTATTAAGTAATTTACGTATAATAGGCTATCTAACTATAATTATTAATATTCTTAATATTATTAAAAGAATTTTTAGAATTTTCGAAATTATTATTTCTGAAATAATATTAAATGTGAAAATAAGAAAAATTATTTTAGTAACATTATGAATTAAAGTATAAAAAATTACTAATTACTAATGAAAAGTAATTATTCTATCTTATCTATTTCGAAATTAATAATAATAATAATATAATAATAATAATAATAATAATAATAATAATATTATTATTATTATTATTATTATTATTATTATATTATTATTATTATTATTATTATTATTAGTATTATCGAGGTTATTATTAGTTATAGTATTATTATTGATAATAATTATTAATATCCCTATTATTTACTAAAGAGGAATATTTTCGAAAATAGTTATAATTAAATTAATAAAACCTTTTATTAGTAAGTATATTTTCATAAAGATGATATTTAACTAATTTATAGAAAATATATATATATCTATATATAATTTATGAGTTTAGTAAATATAAGTATATATTTAAATATTTGTAAATGAATAGATAACAATGGAAATTTAGATAATCCAAAATTGTGAGTATAGGAATATCTATACTCTATAAAAAATTTATTAAGTAATTAAAAAGCAAACTAATAGTTTTGGACAATAAAAATGAATTAACTAAATTATTAAACTTTCCAAATACCCAATCAATAGATTCAAGTATCCAACCAAATCAATAAAATAAAACTGTGATTACAATGGTTTAGAACTTAAGGCTACTTCAAAAGAACTAGTTAAGAATAAAACAGAAACCCAGCAAACCATTAACACTTAAATATTCGTAGGAACTAGGTTATATAGTTGGTAATTTTAATAACTATATGATTTATCTCAATAGGTGACTCGGGTATTGAGAGGATCTTCCTGAAGATTACTACGATTAAATAGTATGGGCAAGTGAGTAACTCAGTCTTATTACATTGATTGTGCTTGTACTAGTAGTGAATCTTAAATAAAAGATAATGAAAATTGGTGTACTGTTTGAATTGTGAAAGTGTGTATTGTATTACATTGATTGCCATGTCACTCTAAAATAAGTGATAACACCAATGCATGTATCTTGATAATGTATGTAGCATTGATTGAGTGTCTGTCATGCTTGATCACCTCCAAACTGACTAAAAATACTGGTACTATAATGGAAAATGACTATGCATTACATGCTATGCATAAAAAGCATTAGAGTAAGTGGTAGCCTACTACGTGTTGGTTTTTCGGATCTCTGGTAATGCTTGAATTATCTAGGCCAGGGAGCTATTAATTGCAAGATTACCCTTGTTCTGTTAATACCATAGGAACTAAATGGAAAACGAAGGACGCCGCTTATGGTATTACTTGGAAATAATTAACACTTAATGGAGTTTCTAAAGCTAAAACAGGAAATAAATGATGAAACATGATAAGCTAATTAAATTGAATATTATTTCCTAAAGCTTAAGTCTCTCTTGGGTAGGTGGACCATAGATTGTGTTCCTTCAACCCCGATGAGAGGCGTAAATCTTCATCCTATTTGGATTCCGGGTTATCCAAGCTTGTAATGTTCATTTGTTTGATTGATGCATTTCATATGATTATTAAATAACTTGTATGTTATATGTAATAAGTTTTAGTTATTCACTGAGCTTGTGTTTTAGCTCACACTCTCATAGTCCTTTCAGGTTCACTTTACGACCCTGGCTCATTACTAGCAGTAGCATGGTCCCGGTAAGAGATTACAAGCCAGAAGTTTAAAGATTAGTATAGGATTGGAATATCTATATCTGTATTAGTCTTTTGATGCAGTTAAAGTGCATTAGAATCTTTAGCTAAGATTGTAAGGACTTATAAAGCATATGATATGTAATATTGTATTTCGTAATAGTTGTTTACTAATTTATGTCTTATATATATATGTTTGTTTATCCTATCCAAGCAACTACAAGATCCTGTTTATTGAAATCATGTCACTCCTAGAAGGTAAACTAATAATGGTAATCGAGTGGTTCTTGATTATTATTATTAGAATACCCTCGGGGCGTGACACAACTATAGTTGAAATTAAAGAGAAATTGAGAAAGCCAATGCAAGTACAAAGCAAGTGTAGACAAGCATCGAAGGCAATAGTTGTTTGAAGTGGGGGATCAGCTAACGTTTTTTGCCAAAGGAGCGTTTTCTAGTTGGAAATACAGTAAACTGTAGCAAGGGAAGTATGACCCATATCAAATAGTGAAGAAGATAAATGATGATGCATATTTAGTTGGACTTCTGACAACATGGGTATCTTAAAGACCTTAAACATTACTAATTTATTTCTTTTCCACCTTAATGAAGTACCTTTGTATCCAGATGAAAACTCGGGTCGAGTGCTTTGCAAGTGGGAGAGAATGATGCATCTGAACTAGCTAAGGAGTATTCAACCAAGTTAGAAGCATCAAAGAAGCAACACAAGAGGTGTGGGAACAAAGGCTATTGGCCTTAAAGGTAGCTTTGAAAGATTGCTTAAAGTTGGCTCCAAATGCATTCGGCTTTGAAGGAAAGGTCACTGGCCTTGATACATAAGCCGCCAACCTTTGGCCGGTGTAAATTAAAGGTCATACGATTTTTGCATTTTCAAAGTTGTCAGCTTATGTTTAGCTTGTGTGTAATTGTTTTCTTGTGATTTCAATCGGTGGTTAATCATTTATTTTTGCACTTTCGTGCTGTGTCAAATCATCACTAGAAACCCATGCAAACTAACATTACATGTAGTTAAGGTTAAGATTTCGATAGAAACAATAAGAAATAAATAAAGAACCTTCCAAAACAATTAAAAATGACTCTTTTTTAGTCAATAATTAAACATAGTAATTGAACGAGTTTTAATTGTAGTTGGTAAGTTTTTGAAGGGCAACATGAGTAGACTAGTGGTCAATAAAAAAAAAAAAGAAATTCGCAAATTACCTTAAATATTTATCAAGATATGAATTTATCCCCTAATTTTTTAAGTAAACATTTTAACTCTTAAATTTTAAAAATTGACATAGTTAAGAATAGTTAACATTTTTCATGAATTTTGAGAACTAAATCTACACATAAATGAAATATTAGGGGATAAATCTGAACATAGGTGAAAGTTCGATAGGGTTATTTGCAACTCTTCCATTCTATTTAAAAGGAAAATGTTAAATGTTCTTATAACTATATCAATTTTTTAAAGTTTAAAGGGTTAAAAGACTCACTTTGAAAGTTCAGGATGTGAATCTATATCTAGATAAAAGTTTGGGGTGTAATTTACAATTTTCCAAATAAAAGAAAAAGAGGAAAAAAATAAGTTGGTGGTGCTCTCATGGAGATAAGGTTAAAGGGGATAATAGAATAAAGTACTAAAAGAGAAAGCTAATGGTAGTGTTTGGCTATTGAGAAATGATTAAATAAGTATTAGGTTTATATAGTAAATATTAAACAAATATATATTTATATAAGTATACAAATCATGGATGATAATTTTTTTGGAAGGTATCAATTAATTTGGTCTAATTTTAATTAGTATTTGCTGGAGTTTGTGACCCAATTTCTATAACCAAATTCGTCGTTAAATGTTAATGAATGAATATTTGATTGTACATTTATTTTTATTCATTAACATTTAACGGTCATAATTTAAGCCTTTAAATAATATTAATACATTATATTAGTTATAGGGTAAAATCATGTATTAATGATATTAATGGCCATTTATTTTCGCCATTAATACATCAATTATAACAGTATTTACAGTTATGTATCAATATATATTGATGAATCTTTTTTCCCCGCTATTAGTACTGTGTTTAACAACCATGATAATATCTAATGGAGTTAAGATGAAAAATAAATTTTACATTTTTTCTAAGATGAAACATAAATATACATTTTTTTCTATTTGCATTTTCCATTACGTAACAATTGTCACAAACTACTGATTGTCACCTACACTTTCACATTACTTACTACTAAATGTAGCTATTAATTACAATCTCTTGATATCACCAGTAGGATATTTAACACAATTCTAAGTATTAATTATAATGAATGTCAAGGATATTTTCACACAAAGCAAATAAATAAAAGTGATGTTTTCATATTTATTTTGCATTTGGCTTTTTATATTATATATTTTCATGGAATATATGTGTATATATATATGTATATATACCAATTGCACTCCATCAATCAAACGTAGCACAATACTTAGATATATGAATAAGTGTATATTATTCTTGTCATATTTTAGCACGATGAAACCGTATAATACATACACGGTATGATGTCTAGTTTTTGAAATAATACATCCGTGTATGATGTGTGGTTTTTGAAAATATAGCTACATGGCCTTTACATCAATATTACATACTTACACTAATTATACATATATATATATATATATATGGTGACGAGTCTCACCTCTTTATCCTAATCAGCAGTGGGTCTTGTCTCTTGTTGAAAAAAGTGACATTATTTACGAGTGAGAGGTGAGACCGGCCTCTTATTTTCTCCAATTATACCAGAATTTTTACTAGTGAATTCAGATATACATATATATATATATATGCATATATATTTTTTATTTTTAGGAACTACATGCTAATGATCAAGACATATTGGACAAGAACCTAGAGAGTCCAATTTTATCTCCGGTGGCTTGAACGTCCTTCAAAATTTGAGTCTTGTATTCCTTCAAACTAAATTTTCTATAGATCGATGGCCCATTGTTGAGGCAGTTTTGTATCATAGTGTCGTTAGTGGGATTATAGAAGTATGCCACAGAGAACCTCTCCACTTCTGCATTTGCTAAACACTCGATGCTTCACGCTCTTGTAAACATCATTACTCCATGCCTAAACTTGACAAAACGATGTTACACCTCGTTTTAGTGGGAATAATTAACAATCCCATATTAATTGGAAAAGATTAAGGAAAGGTAAATGTGTATAACTAGTTGCATCTATGTTATTTGGGTGTATCTCTATTAATTTATCAATAAGTTTCTTATATACAAAATGAATTGAATATACTTATCATTTATATATAAATACTTATAATAATAACAATTATAAATGAAGATATACTTGTATTGAATAGGTTTTTGTATCTACTTTTTTCCTCTATTAGTTAAAGCTAGTATAAAAATTTATGCGAAAACATCCCAAAATCTACATGATGCAATTATATATCATCGAAGAACAAAGTCTTCTCTAATTAGTAGACACCAATCAAAGTTAATGATAGATACAATGGAAAGATGTAATCATAATTCCAAGGGCATATGTATCAT
Source organism: Combretum micranthum (assembly GCA_024138025.1). Lineage (NCBI taxonomy): Eukaryota > Viridiplantae > Streptophyta > Magnoliopsida > Myrtales > Combretaceae > Combretum > Combretum micranthum. The sequence continues at coordinate 827,899 of JAMXBD010000543.1, read as the reverse complement.
GCATGTATGTATGTAGGAAAGTAAAACTTATTTTAGGTTTTATAAGAGCAAGTATTTTTTTCACTAGCTATATGTTATTTAATGGTTTAAGTTGCTTATGCTACTTTAGGACTTACCTAAACGGATACATTCTAACACTATTCATTTAATTGATGCCATACTTTTGAATTATATATATATATATATATTTATATGTTTATATTATTTGTATATGGATATATCAATTTGTTGATATGCAAAATCAGTGTATATTTTAAAATGTTATTTTATACGCCAAAGTTTTTTTTTGTAAATTATATTATTATTCAAGGAAACAAACACAGGATATATAACTAACCACCTCATCGAAGAATATATATGAAAGCATGGTATGTGGTCACGAATCATTTAAATCACAACTCAAAATAATTATAAAAATATATTTTTGGTTTGGAAGTGTTTTTGAATTAGAACAATAGGTTGGGATAGGGGATTTGAAGATACTGTTAACATATATTATTAATAGAAATTTAAAAAATTACTTATGAAAGGCTTTTTTTTCCCTTTCTTTCTTTCTTTTTTGTTTTTTCCTAAAACATCTTTTAAATTGATTGGTAACCACTAAGTATGAGATAATGATAGATCAAGTGCCTATACTCTCATTTTTTGGTAATTTAATATCTTATATTTAGATTTTATCTAATTATATAGTACCTATACTTTTAAAATATACAATTCAATATCTTTGTCAAATAATTTTTATGAATGTTTATTTGCTGACAAAATAATGGTAGAGTTTTTTTGCCATAAAATAATGTTAGACTAAGTGCATGTACTTTCAATATTTTATAGGCATTTAAGTGTTGCATTTTTAGATTTTAATAATTTTTTACCAAGTGTTTGCTATTATCCAATGATCAAAATAAATGTCCGTCAAATATTATTTAACGAAGATATTAAATTGTACATAAATTATAAAAAATTTAAAATAGGGACATTTGACCTACCACTGTCCCCACTAAGTATATGTAAAGTTTTAGCACAAGATTTGGGGGTGGGGTTGTTGATGCTTTACATAACATATTAATAATTTATTATAAAACTAAATGCTACTATCACTATCATGTATTTAAATATTTTTATTTGTAGCCTCACTACTTATTACTACATATGGTGCGTTTGTATTCATGCATCTTTTTCTAGAGTGCATGTGCTGTTCACTCGCCAAATGAATAATCGCATGGTTCACGAATCATTGATCATATACTCATAAGATATACCTATTAATTAAATGAATGAAGCCTATATCCCATTGTTTTGGTTATCTTCATATTTTCTTACCTGAAATAAGTCCCCAATATTGACGATAAGCGCGTCTGGATTAGGTGAAACACATATCCATTTATCATCTTTCATCAATTGCAGTCCTCCAACTTGGTCTTGAGATAATATTGTCAAAAAGTCACTATCTGTATGAGTTACAAAGCCAAGGACCTCAGTCGAAAATGGACATGGAGGATATCTGTTCAATCTGAGAAGGCACGTGTTTGGTGTGCAATTTTCTTGAAAATAAGTAGTATCTTTCACTCCCAAGTTTTCAGCTAAAGCTTTGGCTATGGTGTCAGCAAGACAAGCCACAATCTTTGTGTATGTCTTTATGGTCGACCTGTATTGGATGGACAAAAGAGAAATCAAAAGAAAAAGAAATTGGTTTAGTTTGGTAAAGATTGTCGTCGTATGTGTTTCTAACTAATAATAAAATATTAAAATGATTATTTGGTAATGTTAAGAAAATCAGACATTAAATCCATGGGATGATTTAGTTTTTCCAGTCGTTTGATGCTAAAAAATTGAAGTTCCACGTGAATAAAGCCTCACGTGGATTATGAAAGATAATTAGCATTGGTTTATAATAAACTATGTAAAATCCTGATATTTTTATTATAGTTTAGTAAACCGCATAGGAGTTTCCCCAGAGATTCCCCTAAACTCTAAACAATCAAACATAATACATTAAAAGATGACAAGAGATACCCTTATATACATTAAAAGACGATATTGATAAAAAATTCAATATCTTTTTTAAAGCCAAAGCCTAGAAAACTCGATAGAGATGATCTCAATATTTATAAATCTATAATTCACCTTAATAATTCTTCCAAACAACAATAATATCAATAACTTCTAATAATATAAGATCTAAATCACCATCACAATCCAAATATAAACTAAATTATAACCCTATTGGCATACTAGGTAAAAATTCCACTTAAATCCTAATAATGTAATTCCAGTTGAACTAAAATTAATCCAAACACGGGGCCTTTGTCAATACCATTAACAATGGGCAACACGAACAAGCATGGAATGTCCCAAGCATCATTCCCATTATTAGATCCATGCTTAAACTCAATTAATTATCTAACAAGCCAATAAGAACCATGCATGTGCTTAATATTGCTTGGTAATTGTCAAAACACCTTAACTATATGACAATTCCATGCTTGTTTCATTTTGTGTAATCATAAGAGTGTCTGTTATATTCTTGAATAATCACTTCATGTGAATCTAATAATTATTCGACTTGAACTTAATAAATGAATCATGCATTGCATGACTTGTATAGTTAGAAGTCTCCTAGCATCACACAATGGACCGAATGCATCGTGTTCAAGGGTGTTATACCATGAGACATGTTTCTCAGGCTGGAAACCACTGGTATGGAAAATGCGGCCCAAAGTTAGGAGTCGAATTGGCTGTCATCGCTTTGGGAGTAGGATTAACCTATGCCACCTACCTTGGGATAGGGATTTATGTTGAAGAAAATTGATTTTTAGAATACCTTTTTTTTATGGAAATATTCTGCTAAGCTTGCTCATGTCATGTCGACTTGGATCTCCATGGCACTCGAGTCCTTTAATACATTGATTTTATAGACATTTTTTTATATGGTTTTTATACTTGATCCTAGGGTAAAGGCACTTGGAATTGCCATAAAATAAACTCATATCCCAACCCTTGTCATGGAGAGCGCAAATATGTTGTATATATAATTTCTAAATGACTATATATATTTGTTGAATTCATGTGGCTAACTCATGCATAGCACATATTTGATTAATTAAACTTGTTTATATGATTGCTTGAAAGGTATGGTATGGGGTTAGTACTCCTAAGTTGCTTATAGCTTACACCCCTTAATGCCTTGTACAACATATATGGCTAGACAACAACATCCACAAGTTAGCTACTATTTTAGAAGCATTGGGATAAGTGAGATTAAGTTGGAGTGACCACTTTTCCTTCTATCCTCTTTTTTTCCCTTTTTTTTTCTCCTGTAGAAACTCCTTTAGTTTATGTTTTAGTTTGTATTTAGACCTATGCTCATATTGATTAGCATTACGTTTTACTAAAGACAAACAATTAAGAAATAGTTCTTCTTCATTAGAAGTTTTGATAACTAATATAGCAAATGGTCATGAAGACATGATGAAATTATATCTCCATCTATACATATGGATGCGATAATTATTTAATTCGTTCTTTTCCTTTTTGTTTCTCTTTGACAATAATGTTTATGTGTTTCCAAAAGAGAGCCATGGTGGCAATGGCAAGCATTAACACCATGCCCCAAGTGGTGATGTTCACGTGGTTTAGACGTATCAAGTGTTTGGAAGATGGGATAGAAGATGTAATTGTAGGTGACTTGAAGGAATAGAACTAAAAGCTTTGAAAAATAAAACTAAAAGCGGCATAAGATGGGACACCCTCGTGTTGTATGATACAATGAATCATTGTACCTTATTAAATAGAAGAAAAAAAAAATAGAATGGCCACTCTCTCTTCTTTAGTCTGGATTAATATCTTGCATAGTTGGAGTACGAAAAGCCAGAAAGAAAGCAATTATTTTATAATGTTTTATGAACCCTTAGCTATGGGAAAAACCCATGTCGAAAGCTCTAAGTGGTAGGGCCCTAAATTCATTTATATCAATCTAGCTGGCTGAGATTGGTTGGGGGAGGCTAGATTTGGGGCTTTAGGAAAAATGTTAATGACTGTTTTAGTATAGCTTTTTAGCTCTTACCTTAGCGATATCTATGAATAAAATCCTTTTGAAAGTATAGGTTTTGGGGTCATCAATTTTTTTGTGTCATTTTCATCCCCGTATTCTTTAAAATACCTATTCCATTTCCAAGATGGAATACTGTGTGCTTTATTCTTTTGTAATGCATCTAGAAAATTAAAAGTAACTATGCTTATAACACTGGATTATTCTCTAATGATATCCATAAGCTCCATTAAAAAAATTAGATCATACGATGGAAGAAACAAAACATTATTCTAGACTAGGGAAAAAAAGGAAAAAAAAAAAGAAAAAAAAATGCTGGAATTGACCCTTGATTGAGGTCAATCCTAAAAATAAGACGACCCTAAATTTATCCCATAATCAAAATCGTGTATATCAAATGGTAATTTTCAGATATTTTAGAAGCTTTGGATCTTTCATGATTTTTTTTACTATATTAGTTATTAAACCAAATTAATTTAGAATGATTTACTTTAATTTAAACAACATAAAAAAGATGCATTAACTCAAATTTCATGGATTTGTATTTTGTAGGTTATTGTGTCTCACTCTTAAATATCACAAATCTTATATTCACAATAAATATAATCTATTGGTGGTGACTGATTGGTGTTATATATATAATATATATATATATATATAATTTATCGTGCTATTTATTACTAAATCATTTCTTTTTTACTTGAGACTAACAGCTTTAATAAAGTTTATACACAGTTGTTCCATCAAAACAGTATAAATTGTTCTAAAAAAAATTTAATGATTGAACAAATTGCTAATCCAAATAATTGGTTTAATGCAATAACATGTGCTTATCCCCATAATCAGAGTGTGCAATAATTTGGTCTCTTATAAAATTCCATGAGGTTAACGTCATATGCCACACTCACACGCGCGCGCGTATAAAAATATTGAAAATGCAGGAAAAGTTAAAATTAAAAAAAATATATAATAAGAATAATATATTTTTAATACATATAAAACATCAAAGTGGCTTCAAAGATTTCGATACTAAAGATAATTAAACATCATATATAGAGCACATAGTATCTACGTTTATAATAGGTGCTCGAAGTGAAGGAGCCATATAGCTCACCAATGACGTGCACAAAAGTTTCATGTGCCCCACATCTTTGACTTTCTTGTCGGACTAAAGACAGGTCCTACCCATTTTTTTATTTCATTACCTGACCCCATGTCTTGTTTACTTTCCATTTCTATGGACGATTTTTGTCTACGTTTCAAAAAAGGATTCATTGGAGATAAGCAAATAAGGTTCCAAGAAAGTTGAAATTAAGGCAAAAAATAAAGGTAGATAAAGAAACCCTATGCCTCTGTAACCCTTCTTTACATCTTGGAAAATTACATCAGCCTTTTTGTTGTGACTCTAGAGATCATTGAAAATGTGACACGTGCATGCAAAATAGATTACTCACAGAAAAATAACAGAAATATGAAGAGAATCAAGCTTTAGGATTAAAAAGACGAAATGTATATTTATTAAGTGTAAGGAGTTATAAGGCATTTGCATGATGGTATTATAACACCCAAACGCCCATATGAATTTAGAGCAAATTCTCTCTTCTAAGTTGGTCACCAATACCACTACCTTTCAATCAACCTTAGAGGTATATGTGTTATAATTCAAGATTCCACTACTACTTATGAGATAAGAGTACTTGAATAGGGAGAACAAGAACTGTTTAGAATTAAAAAATTCACTTTAAAGAGTATATGTAATCTATAGATATGAAGATTTAAAATACTGGATAAAAATTTCAAGTAAATCGATCAAATAATATTTAAACTATTAAATTTATTTGATTGTAATCTTAGTGAGTATTAGTATGAATATTTTTTTTTTTTTGTAAATACTTGAAAATAACAAAGTATATATACACACACTCCCAAAAAGGAATGATAGATAGATTAGAGAGAAATGGTAGAAGAAACCCTAAATTGATATAAATAATAGATTAGAAAGCAGCATAGTTGTCCAAGTTGGATATTATAGAGATATATGGTCAATAATATTTAGGTTAAGTAAGCTATTCCAATAGTTGGTTGATCACTTTTATTTGGTCCCTATCAATAAACTAGGTTTGTATATTCTCAATGACGACTTGTTGAATTAAACTAAATGTAATTGGAGAAACGAATAATTCTATTGTTTGAAGCAATTGCTTGTGCTCAAGTTGGAAGCTCAGGCATGGAAAACAATATGATAATGTTTTGCCGAGCAATTACTTCTAGTGCGCGGTTGGTTATGTATGTTTTGAATTAATAACATGGAATTAGGGATCTAGGATAATGGTTTTCTGAAAAGCTTAAGTAAGAAAATCAATGTAAAGTAGTTTCAAGTGCCTTCTAATGTACATAATCGTATATGGATTAAGAATGGAGTTTGGATATATGCTTGGAGAAAAGTATCGAGATCTTTAAATTGTGTTCCATGCTACATAAAGTCGAGGTCCATGATTAATCAAACTAAAGTTAGGATCGATTATATTGGCTATTGATGGATGCTTGAATGGAAAATAAGAGAGAAGCAGTTACTCCAATTGCCTAATCCTAAAATAGGGTCTGATATAATGACTCTCTAGACTAACAAGCTAGCAAGATTTAGAATATATGTCCAGAAATCAAGATGTGATACTTCATTTGTGTAGTCTTCACGTGGATTGTGGTATAGAATTTGTATTTCTTTACAAAGCTAAGTACTAAATATCCTATCAACGTTAATGGAAACTTTTGGTTAAGTGGTTGAAAAAGACTCATTAATGTCTGTGAGACCAAATATTGATTACCGATTTCCTTGCAGACTTATAAATGTTATCATAGCAAACTTTTACTAGTAGGTGTATGATATCATACATTGAGAAAAGGAGAAAGAATTAGGATAAAATTGTAAGGTCTTGCGATGTGGACGTTGCATATTTAAGAAGGGGAGATTATCATTCCTAATATGTATATATCCCCACATGTATTATTGAAGGAAGTTTATGTAAGATTATAAACTAGATACGATATGAACATTCTAAGAAACTCTCGGCTCAAGTGGCCGAGAAAATACCCAGTAGTGTCTGGTAGCTTAACTATTAACTACTTTAATCTAAGAGGTTGCAAGAGTTGAATTTCTTCTTCAACTAAACAATGAACAGTAATGGCCAAATGTTGTGACGTAATGGATAGATGCTTCATTGGATTAATGCTAGGAATATGAGTGGCTCTGAGCATAAGAAAACTTTTTGTTAATTAAATAAATAAATAGATAAATGCATAAGTAAGTTTAGTAGTAATTTATTAGGTATTTAATTCTATAAAGATTTATTTGGAATTTAATTTAATATGACAAAACAAATAAATTGTAAATAAGTTTAGTTTTACAGATTTTTCTTAGATATTTAGTTTTATAGAAAAATGCATAAGTACTTATATTACCATGTTTTTCGAATCTTATTTTGATAAATCTGATAGTCCAAAAATGATTCCAAAACGATTAGAAAAGACAAAAAAAAGAAGAAAAAAGAATTGTTGAACCAGAAAAGCTTTTAAGAAAGTAATGGAGAGCGATATAAAGAGTGGGAACTGTGGATGTCCAGATGTGTGACTTGTATAATAATGTAATTATTCCATCACTGTTGATTCAGCGGACCAAAAAGAATGCAATAGAATATACTTCATTCATTTCAACAAAGACATCGAGGATTGTATACGTCTCTCAATAAACGATTCAAACCACAAATCATTTGTCATTTTTTAATTTATACAGCTGATGCACCATTAACGAAATGAGACATGGATTTGATATATGGCGGTCGAACAGGTACGAACATCTGAAATTAAGTCATATTTACTGTTGTTCCTTTCAAGTAAAAATTTTATATAGATAATTGCAAATTTTATAGTCTTAGGGTTTCATCGTAACTAGAATTAAGCCAAATTGAATCTTATAATTCGATACAGATAACTTGTTAAAACTATATTAATTGAATTGAACTCAATTATATTTTATTTTGACCACCTCATACGTGCCACATCTATTATTATAAAGCTATAATATTTTAATTATAAACTCAACATTTTTAAATAATTTTTTTATTCTGCTATATTTTTTTCTTTCACTTACTTTTCCTTTATTCACTATCACATAACCACGTGTCACTACTTATAACTTCTATATGTATTTTTAAACTTGAGAAAAATCATGATTTAATTATCACCAACTTTCATGTTAGTTGATCCTTTTTTTTTCCTTTGATTAACCCCTTTTTTATCAATTTTTTTCTATCTAATTTAATTCTATATGTTTTTTAACACCGGTGTAATAGATGCACAATCAGCTAGTAATAAATAATATCAATTTACTTTACTATATTGAAAATATTTCACTTTACTTTTTTTATTTTTAATTTTTACCTTTCCCTCCCTTTGGTTTTCAAATGAATTATTACTTGGGCCTATATATCTCAATTTTCAAAATTCAGTGAAAGGGAAGTAAAGCAGGTAAATTACACTTTGTCTATCCATAAGAAATAGGCTTCTTTCTCAGTATAATTGTCTATGTCTTATTTGGTATCATATTTTTTCTCTTGAGGTTGAGGTTTTTCTTGTAGCTTCATGCCTATTTGTGTTGATTTTTACATTAATTTTTTCACCTAAACTTCCTCCTTATCTCTAAGACCAATAGTTGGAACATAATACGTTGATTCAGATAATACAGTATGAATATAATAATATTATGTATGACTAAATATCTAAATGACTAAACTCATTTAAATCCATTTATATTGAGTCTAATTTTACATCAATAGCAAAAGCCATCTACAAACACATATATCATGGATAAGCATGGAATTTGAAACTTAGGGTTAGTATTTGTGTCCTTCACTCCTTTAGCAAGAGGTTATAGGTTTACGTAGATTTTAATGTTAGAAGACTTCAGTCGACTTATGATTTGTTAACATACTTTTAATTATGGTACAAAATCATTTTGAGTGATTATGTTCATTAGAATGATATATATATATATATATATATATGTATGTATATTATTGGATTTACTATAAAGAACTACTAAAGGGACCATAAGCGAGTTAAAAAAAGGCCAACTTCAGACAGTCGATTGATAAAAGGATTTGATCCATGAAACTCATATATCGAATGGATCGAATCTAAGCCTTTTATACATACACACGCACGCACATAGAATGTTTCAAAATTCAAACAGAATGTTTCACAAGCAATTGTTTTAAATACGCGAGCTAATTTAAGATCAAATATAAAACACAATGTATAAAATATGATTTTTATTTCCAGCCCCGCATACAAGAAGAAATCGGGAAGATAACAACATGAAGCCGAAAGTATAATTTGCCCGAATTAATATATTCTATAAAAATTTTCTCTTTTGTTCAAATGAAGGTATTATTACATGTACTATTTATACTATTTCGTAAAGTAGTGTATGATTTTCAGAGCAGGCATTGTTATCTTTTTTATTTTATTTGTACTTGACGAAAGTTTTCTCACAAAAGAATATAAAAAAAAAAAAACAATAAGTGGGAAATTAAACCCGGTCCGCAATTGAACATAGCGCTTGAAATAATTGAACGGAATATGATGACCTACACCAGAGTATACTAAGGTCTAGGAAACGAAGAATCCGTGCCCTAAAAACTTCATTATAAGTCCTTTAGAGCTGATTCACGACAGGGTTTAAACCTGCTAGACCTGTAATCGTTTTATTTATTCATTTATTATCTTTGTATGTTCCTCCGATCCATTGAGTCCATCAGTTTTTAAAGATAAACCTAACTTAAATTGAGGACTCATTAGCTTCCTAGCTAGGTTTGGACCCACTGTCACAAGTTAATTTCGAGTCTTATCCATAGGGTGGCACGTCGATTTTTGTGGAATAGGGTAGATCCCTCCTTACCCATATTTAATCACTATTAAATATTATAGATGTTAGATTAAATTTGTTAAACTTTCTTATGGCACTCGGAGAAGAAATTATCATCACTTATAAAAAGGGATAAATATCAAAGTGTATCTTTTTGTAGAATTCATAATAATATGTAGAAAAAAGTATGGCAGCAAACTAACACCTAGACGGTTAAAAGTGATGTAAAGTCATGATTCTTAAAAGTAATAATGGTTTGGTTCATGCCCTTTTATAACAAAACAAACATGAAATATAGTACGTTCCACTAGCACTATTTCATTATTTAAACCGTGCAAATACTCACTAGATTTAAAAGTTCAGACTTTGTGAGAATGGCGTCATATAGCCCCTAACAATTCGCTTCATTTGGACAAAGTGACTCGATATCCCAATGGTTCTATGAGATATAACTTTTCATAATTATTGTGTCACAAAACATATGTCATCTACTTCATTGAAATGATGTGATCAAATATAAAACACAAAATTATCTAGCCCCTACTACAAGAACTTGGTTGCACTTGATCAGATAATCTAATTAAGCGTCTTCTAAACATCATTAATGCTTGGTCACAACTCCACATAATATCCTATGTATTAGGGGTCTATTTACCAAATATTAGGTGTTTATCTATGTATACTTTTTCTATGATAACATCAAAGTTACTACTTGAATATCGAGTGTTTCCTCAATTTTATATCTAAAGTTTAGAGTGGTTAAATATCATGTTCTATTACATTTTTATACATCAAATATCACTTAAAGTTTCAGATTGCTAATATCATACTCGTTGGATTCACTAGCTATCACTGAAATTGGAAATTGGATAAAAATAGAAAAGGAAACAGTTAGAAGTCGGCAGGTCCTTCAAAGTATATAAAGTAAAGTTATCCTAAAGGACAAACTAGAACAAAATTCTTAACAGCCAAAAGCATACCTGAAATTGCTTTTATTGTCTTGTATCTTTGCGATTTCATTGACAGGTACTTGAAATGCCTCAGACCAATTAAACTGACTCAATGAAGTAGCATTTGGACTCCCCCATCGGTAAATATTTCCAAAATTCTTGGTAATATTCATCAAAAAGTTAGCTTCAAGTTTCTTCTCCAAGGGTTGTCTAAAAAGATTCACCTGTTCTTGCCTCAATCCAACTAAAATCTCCTTTGTTAACCCATGATTGATCACTTGAAAAAAACCCCATTCGCTTGCTGCCTCAGCGATTTCCCGGACACACTTGTTCCTCTCATGCACTTGTTCTGATCGTAAATGGCTTAGATCAATGACGGGTAATTGGTAATTTTGGTTCTGAGCATGGTCATGATGACCATCATGACGAGGTTTAAGTTTTGGGGAGTTCTGCAAAAGGGTTTTATAGGTTTCTTCAAAGGGTGGCTCTGAGTTGGAGAAATCCATTGGGATTCAAAAGAAGATGTATGTGTAGCTGCAATGAATATTTTGTATTTACCCGAGATCCACAAAACATGTAGTTGCTCAACAGTCTTTTAAGGTAATCGAAATTTGATATTCTTTTTTTTTTTTTTTTTTTCAAAGGCAAAATACAATAGTTATAATCTGTCTCAACTATTTTCTATTTTGGAATCGATCCTGTGTAATCAGTTGTTGAAATTATAAAATATAAGATGATGATATAATATTGTCATAATCCTTTGGAACTATTTTCTTTGGACATTCTCATATGTTGATTTGTAATTTTCAGAAAATTTAAAGAAAGCAAATTTAGAAAATTTATTTTTATTTTGCTATCATTTACCCTTAAACTTTAGTTATGTGCAATTACGTATAGTAATTACATTTATTTTTTTTCCAATAGACTCCCATGTATTTTGATCGTATCGAAGTAAGATTTTGACTTTTAATCAACTTTCAAATTTAGCAAATAGAAAATTAAAAAAATAACTACCTAATCAAATCTAATTACAATTTAATTAGCTAAAAGAATCAAAACTCAAATATTTTAATTGGAAAAATTAAAAAGGAAAATTATTTCAATATATTACAATAAAAAAAGTTCAAGATTAATCGAACAAATTTAAAGATTTTGGGGCTTAAGTGCACAATATGCAAAGTTTAAGGGGTTTATTAGATTTTTTTGTCTTTACACGTATACATCCACATCGATTGGCCACAATTAATTTAATATCTATTGTCGAAGTATAAACTTAACTAATTTTGATACTCAGAAAGGACCGAAGTTTCGCGTTTGAATAGCAGAATAAAAGGGCATGTTGAATTCTGAAATTGCCAAATAAGTGGTTTTTCACCTATTAACCATGAAATCTCAAGGGAAAAAAAGAGTACGAGTTGATTGTCTAATAAAGGTCTCCAAATCTCTCGTTTTGGCATGATCTTAAGATCAGCAGCAAAAGATTCAGTAGTTTTTATTCATTTTATTACAAATTTCTAAGTTTGATTTATAATAAAAGCTAATCGATTTTCAACTTCATAATAGAATTCGTTAAAATTTATAATTTTTCGGTAAGGGGCTACTTTTGATGTAAACAGTAAAAATTTTCTGCTGGTTTATAGGTCTGCTTGATTTGTTGGTCATTTGATATCTTATTTTTATCGTTTTTAAATTGATTGTTTTAGATGAAAAATATAAATTTTTATTCATAAACAAATCAAACATATTAGATATAGATCTATGCATCAATTGCACAAAAACTCAACTAATTAGGCATTTTTCATCAATTATTCATAATTACAAATTGAGATTTAGAAAAATTATTAAAAAAAGAAAGGCAAAAAATATTTAACTGAATTTTATAATATTTGGTTTTACTACTAAAGAGTATTCTACTTAAGATGTTTATTACCCATGCTACAAGAGATGTTTATTTGCCTTTTTCTTATCAAAGGACATAATTTAACAATTTAATGGGAACATATATGTTTGAAATTTTTATAAAAAAAAGTTAAAGTAAAAGGTAATACGCTGATATTGATGAGTGCAATATTTATTTATGAAATTTATAATTTTTCTGTTTTTTTGTCTTTTCTTAAAGACGTGAGAGTAATGTATCAAACTAAATAAGTAAGAAATATCAGTCGGGTTATTTTGATGATAAAAAGTTAATTGGAAACAGCAAAAAATGTGTTTATTTGCATGTCAAGAAATCTATATACCAAAAAACAATATAAAATAAATAAAGAAAGAAAATTTCAGTCTTCTCTCTTATGGGAAATTTGAAAGGCCATATCTAAGGTTAATAATATATTAAGCGTTTTATGGTAGATTTTCATAAGAAACTCAATTTAGGGTCTGTTTGGATGATTTTTTTTTTTTTGTATCTATATTTTTTTCAAAATGACATGTGTAAATATGTCTGAGTTACATTTATATTTTATTTATATTTAATCTATTTAATCTTTTAATGAGAATTGCTAACTTTTTTTTATGTATATCTAATTTGTTAGAAAAAAATATCTGTATCTGTAATCCACCAACAAACAAATAGACTCTTAATCTTATATAAGTCCTTTTTGAAAAACTAAAGGCTAGTTAGGAGATATACATCAATTGCCTATCTTTTAACAAACAAATAAATAAATAAATAAAAAGAAAAACAATAAATAAATATGCAGTCATTTATAATATAGCACATAACAATATGTGCAATCTTTGGGGCCCCAAAAAGAAATCTACTAAGTGATATACATATGTATAGTGTCAATTATAAAGGGCGACAATAAATGAAAAAAAAAAAAAATCAACATATCATTATTCATGACATATATATTATATATCACATTATTGGAGTATCTGGTTGTATTTTAAGCAAAGAAACATTGAAATAAAATGTTTTGTACTGCTGAAGAATGTGTATATAAGTGGTGCATTTCAATAACTGAATATAGAAAAACAAAGCAGCAAAGTAAAGGGAAAACATTACCTCAGCAACATGGACACAGGAGCACTTTGCTTCAAAAAAATGGATCATATCCAGATTTATATATACAACAAACTTTAGCTATTTATGGTAAGATTAGGCCCTGTGGTCTCTAATTAGGCCACAAGAGTATAGTTATTACGTGAAACAGGTAATAAGGTTTTTATATGGAGAAATTATTTAGATGCGTGGGTGTTGAATATATTGGGGCGCAAGCGGAAGTAATAATAATCTATGGCTGAAGAGAAGAACACGCGTTTCAACATGAATGGCATAATTTAGGGTACTCTCATAGATTTAACATCTACATGGATACATAACATATAATATAATATAATATATAGCTTTTAATGATTTGTATGTATAATGAGTGTGTCTGATAATTTTTTTGAGGAAATAGGGTTTGAAAAGAAAGGTGGCCTCCAATATATGAACACGTCGTCGTCAACTCCTGGCAAATAACATCTTCTAGAAAACCCCGTTTTCTTCTGTACCATCCGATATAATGAAGGACCAGATTTAGGAATATGTTTGGAACTTACTGTATGAAGATTCACCGGAGGGGTTATACGCTGCGCATGCGAGGTAAATCCTATGTGTAAGCCGAAAATTCATTGGTCTAGGTCTTAATCTGCGAGTTCAATCACCACATCGACACATCATGTTAAGTGAAAGAATCTACAAGCTTCTAAATATTCTTTGTCCCAAATTGTTAGGTTTTCAACAATCATTCCTATTTATAATGTGCAACTGGACCATCCATAACTAAAATGGCGAGGATTAATTGGCTTAATAAGTGCATGCTAATTGGGCTGGAGTGTTTGGGAGAGCTTTTATATTCTTTTGTTCTTAGGAGAAAATATGTTATTAACAATACTATGTCATATGTTGCTTTTCTATTGGTGAAGTGTGCTATGTCATTTTACGCATAAAGTTCAATCAGGTATTAAACTAAGTAATTAAAAGTTCAGATACTTAATTGTAAATTTGTCTAAAGTTGAGGTATCGAATTTGATATTAACCCTGTTATATATTTTTCCTTTTTTTTCATTAATAATAGTTTCATTTAATATTTTATGTCATGATTCTTGTATATGCCATAAATAATTCCTAATAACCTCTTATTAAGAACCTTAAATTTAGTAGAGGGATCTTAGTATGCTCATATGATATTTCAGGCTCTTTTAAGAACTCACCTAAAGTCCTTAATATTAGCGATGCTTTTGATCAAATTTTTCCTGCAGGTAGTATTAGTCTAAATATACATCCATTTAATTAACCAAAAGAGCTCAAGCATCTTCGAATTAATACATACTAACATATGTTGTCTATTTTGTAAACATCTAGATTTTTCGGTTTTCTTAAATGACGATCTTAGAACTAAAGATGGAACTGAAATCCTAAAATCGACCCAAACCAATCATAAACCTTGGAAACCCTAGATAATGTCAGATAGGTTGGATAACCCTAAATATTTGATGAGTAAGATTATAATAGAAAATCCTTAAATATCCAAACCTTAAGAAAACGAGTGCCTTTGAAAACTCCGATAGACGTTTAACTTGGAAACCCTATGTTAAATAATTCATCTATCTGAGCACTAACACGAAAATCGAGATAATATATTTAAATAATATTTAATAATAAAATAATGTAAAATAATTTCCTATAATATAGGATGGATTATCAAGTCAAAATTTCATTAGTTAAACTAAACAATTTCTATACTCGATCACCGGTATACATATTGAGGCAACATTTCCTAATAACAATTAATAATAAAATAATATTAAGTTATTTTTCCAATATCATTTACTAATTTATTGATTTATAAGAACATCAATTAAACTAAATCATACGTGTATTTTGTTTTCTACTGGTATAATTTATTCTTCACAAGTACTAATTTTACTATTTACTGCTATTCTTTACTATTCAATTACACTTATTTATTACACTACCTTACTTTATTCTTACATAACGATACCTTGTTCTTATAAAACCATACCTATTCTTACACACACCTTACCTATTTTTACACATATCATACTTAACTTCTCCCTTACCTTGCTCTCTCTCTCTCTCACCACCAACCCCGTGCCCCCCACCCCGCCGCGTCCTCCCCCACCACCCTACCACCACACCCCCCCCCCCCCCCTCGATGGATGGTACTAGCTTTCCCCATTCCCTCTCTCATTTTCTTCATTTTTTTCCTCCCTTTTTCACTCTATAAATACCTCATAAGTTCCTCACTTTAAACACCTTACATCCTGAACTTCTCTCACACTTTAAACTCTCTCAAATTCCCTCTAAAACCCCCTCTTATCAGCGCCACTCGCCCTCCTCATTTCTCTCTCTTGGTTCTCTCTCTCAAACAAACTTACACACATTTTCCTTGTATTTCATTAAGGTAAACACACTAAACACTATCCCCATGTTATGTTTATGATCATGTATGTATGTCTTTGTGCATGTCCTATAGAAAATTCCTCATGATGCATGATATTAGGGATGGAAAATGCAAGGCATCATACTTAATTTAAAGTTTACAATATGTCCATATTCATGTTTTTTATTTTTATGTATACTAATCTAACTTTTATATATCTAACTATACATATGTGTGTATATATATACTTTTTAGAGCATAGTGCTGACTAACCTAACTTTTATTTTTCATGTTCTTTACATTCTTATAATTTTATTTCCAACAATTCATTTTCATGGAGACTTGTCATAAATCAAAGTCTTGGACTTATCTATATTCAATTCATAAGGAGACTTATCTATTTCAGAGTCATGGGGATCCTTATATAAATTCAAAAACTCCCATTTTAATTATATGTTATCTTGATGACTTGTCCACTTCAAGTCCTGGAGAGCCTTGTCTTAAATCTAAGACTCTCATTTTTCTTTATGTTACCTTTATATTATTATTTATTATCTCTTGTCAAGAATTTATGATTATGTTCATTGTGGTACTACTTTGTTTAAAGAATTTATTTTTATGTTCATAAATATATAATGCTCATAGTAATGTTGTGATAATGGCAAAATGATTTTTGAACTTAAAATGCTATGATGGACAAAAGTCTCTAAATCTGAAAATAGGAACAAGATGATGATCTTTGGATTATCATGATATTCGCTTAGTAATTTAGAGGACCTAACATAAAGTGAGAGATTCATAAAGTTATGAACATTCATATATTGACAAATCTTTGTTATGTAAGATATTTTCAAAACTTATTTTTAAATGCAAGGGAAACCATCTAGCAAAATAGGAATTTGAAAACAAAACTCATCCCCCAAAAGTCTCTCTAAATGTCGTGGCATGTAAGAGGTCAATGGGGTGTGGAACTTTGATTTTTATTTGCAAACCAACTTAGTTTTAGTGTTTTAAAAATGATCAAACCAAATACAACCTATACTCACTATTTTAACTAAGATGCCAAAACCCAAAAGGAAGATGCAGAAAAATATACAACTTTGAAATGTTTTCTTGAGAACACATAAATTCAATGTTTTGAAAATAAATAATCAATTGAAACTTGCCCATGAAACACCTTTTGTAGCGGAACTTTAGGGAGTATAGATCAACTATGGAATCTTAATTTTCAAACTTGACTTCCTCATTTTGTAAATCATGAAAATGATATATTATTCCAAAGTTTTCAACTTTCCTACCCAAATTAAAATGTTTTAGCCACATTGCAAAAGTCATTTGTAAATGAATCATTTTGGGTGGGATCATAAATATGTATTGAATTATTTTTATGTACCAATCATATTTGAATATAGAAATCATAAGTATATGCCCTAGAGAGTCCACATAAAGTGAAATCCTTACAAAATATTAAATTGAAATTAAGACAAGATATTGGCATAATTGGATCACTTCTGTTACAAGACATAAATGAACTTATATGATCAACAACCAAATCAACCAAGAGAAGTTCAGACTGATATTGAACAATTTGCCAACCTAATAAGAGATCACATGCAATAAGCTTTTATCATACCAACACCTGTACCAGCTACACATGTGTAAGAAACAGCATCAGAGGTTCTTACACCATCTATTGCATCGGCACTAGCTGTATCGTTATCACTAAGAACCATCAAAGTATGTTGCCTAACTTCACAAAGGGCAATTGATATTTTGATGGAGCTTTTGGAAAACCGAATGAATCCGAGGATTGGTTAGCTCAGATAGAATAATCTTTTGGCACTTTTGAAATGCCACATCACCTTAGACTCACCTACAACACATATATGTTAATGTTCAATGCAAGGATATGGTGGGCATCTAGGAGTAAGGAGCTACTATCTCCAATCACATGGTAAATGTTTAAGCATGAATTCTTGGAGAAATTTTTCCCTTAAAGCTTGAGAATTCAATATAGTGTGGATTTCTTATTTATCTCTCAAAAAGGCCATGGCCTTAAGCAATATGAAACCGAGTTCAATAGGTTACTGTAATATGCCCCGGAGTCATACATGCTTAGTGAGGAACTCAAGAGACAAGTGTTTTTGAATGGTTTGCATGAAGACTTCCAAGTCAGATTAGAGGAATTCGATATCAAGAGCTTTAAAGTACTTGTGGAAAGAGCAAGATGTGGAGAATGCAAGAAAAAGAATATGAGAAATGATGGAAAGAAATATCACAAGGTTTGAAAGGACACCATTTTATGGAACAAGTTTAAGTGCCAAATTTGAAATACTCCAACCCATTAATGGTTTGAACAAGGACGAAAACTCAACTACAAAAGATATACAATGTTGGAAATGTAATCACCTTAACTTTACATAACTCGATTATAATAAATATTATAAATAAAATATAGAATCATAAAAGAACTATAATAAAAATATCAAAAATCACTCCAAATTTTTTGCCATTTAATTTTAAATATAAACAAATTAGAATAAGAATCTTTATCACTAAGACTTTAAAAATTCATAATGTTCGAAATAAAGAATAAAGAAAAGTGTTTAATATTTAAGAACCTAAGTTTTAATATTCGAAACATGTTAAATACCTTTAAGTTAAATAATTATAAGCCTATGAAAAGTAAAATTCTGATCTAATCTAGTAACTTATAATTAGTAAAAAGGAACCAAGTGAAAAATGTAAAATAAATATTAAATATTTAATCTAACAAAAACTCTAGAATAAATTTATAAATAGTAATGAATTCATATGTAATTTAAAATCCTATAAATTTATAACAAAGTCAAATTAAGGGTAATATAATTATTAATTTATCGAAATACCACCAAACAAAACTTTTAAACAGATAAAATATAATTTACGATAGCAGGTATAAAAGCTGAAAAGTAAAAGCTTTAAACTAAAGATTTTATGTATATCAAAGTGTTCAGAATATTTAATATCAATAATATGTAAATTTTTATCCAAAAATATTATCGAATCAGTATTTATCACACATATCATTTAGACCGCAAAATTGACTTTTTACACAAGTTCATATTTTTGCCCACTCCTTATATAGTTGTTGGTTATAAATTTATCATATTCTTTTTATTTTTATATTTGCATTCATCCTATCTCATTTATTTATTTATTTTTTATTTTCTTCATGTTTTCTTTTCCTTTTCATTTTGAACTCCCCCTGTACGTAACAAACGTACACACAATAACACACATATACATATCTTCAATAGAAATTCTATGTATATCATAGTGTTTAGAATATTTAATACCAATAATATGTAAATTTTCATCTAAAAATATTTTCAAATTCGTATTTATCATACGTGTCACTTGAACCAACAAAACTGACTTTTTGTACAAGTTCATCTTTTTCCTACTCCTTACACAGTCGTTGGTTATAAATTCATCATCTTCTCTTTGTTTTAGTATTTTCATTCATCATATCCTCCTTACATTTTTTTTATTATTCTTTTCCACGTTCTTTTCTCTCTTTAATTCTATGCAAATGAAGGATGGTCTACGGTTGGAAGGATCTTGATTTTTGCCAGCCAAAATTTATACGTAATTTGCTCAAATAATTCACAAAGAAAGTCAACAATTTACACATTTGAGCTAACTAAAATTTCACAGCTCAGCAACTCAATAAATATATAAATTTCACACACAAACAAATCCAATTCGGTGAAGATTATGGACCAAACACGGCTGCTACGTTCTTCCTTTTCTTCTTCTATTTAAATCCTTCATTTGCAAGAGAACAATGATATTTATTTGCAACAAAAAAAAGCTCAAACACTCTCCAAAATTTGTTCTTTCTATAACCATTAAAACACACTCAAACCATACACAAATAAAATCTAAAACAAGCATCAAACAAGAGTTTAGGGGAAAAAATAAGAATAAGTAAAGAAAGGAAGCAAATCAAGGATCGATTCAAGCTTTGGGATAAGGTTTAGAACCATCAAACAATTTCAAACAAGGTAAGTTACATTAAAAATTCTAGTTATATTTTTTAGAATCATAAAACAAGAATTAGATGCATGTTAATATGTTATATGTTGATATATGTGTATATATAACATGTATAAACACTTAGAAGTAGCTTAAATGAAAGTATAATACATAAATAAAATAAGAAAAATAATTTACGAATAGAGGAAAAATGAAGAATATGATGAATAGTACTCTACACCGGTCCTAAGCCGGTCGTATACTATGCCGGCGGCGTACGTGGATAAGTCGGCGATGTTGAGGCAGTGTTCTCTAGAATAAAAGTGATGTAATTTTGAAAACACGTAAAGTTGAACGAACGCAGGCACATGGAGATGCAACGCTGATGGCGTTCATGTCAGCGTACGATGTGATACTGGTGGCCTTTGAAACCAGTGTTCTCTTGAACTGGAGGCATGTAAATTTTACACCAACACCGATAATATAGAGCTCAATGCCAGCGGCATTGGAGCCGGCGTACATGTAAAGTCTCTCCTGAAATAAACTGCTCGTTGTAACACATAATAACAACAAGACATAAAACTTTATAAATAATTAAGTATGAATAATTTTCATAATAAGTTTAAATATTTGTTAAGAGCTATATTTTAATAACCAAATTATAACTAAGAAACACTTTAGATAAAATTAGACAAAATAATTAGATTATAATAAATTATTCAATAATTATTTCATATAGATAAATATATATATATGTGTGTGTGTGTGTGTAAGTAATAAAAGAAATAAAATAAGATTTAAAAATATAAATCAAACCAAAAAGATTTAAATATAATAATTGTAATTTAGCAACTTCTAAAATTATTGGAAATTATCACTTACAATATTATTGTTAATATTAATATTTTGCGCAAATAAAAATGAATTATAAATATTCTAAATAATTAACTAGTATAGATATATAAGAGTGGAAAATTTAAATAAGTTAAAATTAGGAACAACGTGACTTCTGAAAATAACAAAATAATTATATAAAGTAGATTAAAAGAAACACGATGAAACTAAATAATAAGAAATAAACACTAGTTATCCTAATGAGTAAATTAAAAAATTTTCAAATACTCGATAGAAATATACAAATATCTAACAAGATCAAGAAAAGCAAAATGAAAATAAATAATAAGTAGTAAATATTCGTTACCATGAAAAGGATCAATACAGGTAATAGAAATTAAATTAAATATTAAAATATGACACTTAGACAATCATAGAAGTTTAGTTGTGTTATTTATATTATGTTAATACGTATTTTGGCTTAATAAGTGACAATGAATTGTAAATAATATAAATAGAACTAATATATCTTAAATGAATTATTTTACTAAGTGAAGTCATATTAGGATGATTAAGCTAATTAAAGTAGATTTAGTAATTGAATTAGGTGATTAATTTCAATCAATTCGGCTTAGATTAATATACTAGGTAAAACCATAAAAAGAAAGGAGTACGGAATTTCTAAAATACGTCTAATTTAGAATTAGTGTAAATTATAGTATAAGTTATACCATAATTAATATGGTGAATATGTTGTTTCAAATATCTTATTTTCGAAAGTAATAAAATGATAGATTAGTTAAATCATAAAATCAAATAACCATTACAAATAGGAAGACATCTTATATAAATTCTTAGATAAATAAGTAGAGAATATACAGAACTAATAACCAAGACCTAAAAAAATACCATCAATATCGTTATATAAATAACAATAAATATCTGTTATTCCATTTTCATAGAAAAAATAGATCAATTCTCGAATTTCCAGTAGCATATTCCGATAGTTTAGCGCGAACCACAAGTGAGTAATTTGACTTTATCACATTGTTTGTGCTTGTAGTAGAGCTGCATCTGAATAATATATATTCAACTAATATGAATGCGGGATTGGGTATAATGCGTAATGATCGGTGTATGATTGAATACCAAATTATCATAATATAAGTGATAATTCTATTGCATGTACATTATCGTATGAAGCATATTGATAATGTCTGTGAATTGTATGATCACTTTAAACTTGACTAAAAACTACTGGTACCCCAAATGAAAATGGACATGCATTACATTATATGCACATATTGCATTTTAAAAAGGAGGACAACCCCGTTCGTATTAGCATTTCGGTTCTATAGTGACGTGCTTGGTTTTTCTAGATGATTTTCCTAATTCTTTCAGAAGCACCTTTGTTCTGTTCTGTTCCATGGGAACTAACTGGTATCGAAGGAACATTGCTCGTGGTATCGACATGAAATGGCTAATACTTAATGGTGTTTCTTTGTTCCAAGGATAAAAGTGAAATGTTTTAAAGTGATTTGTGAGAGTTTATAATACCCATCCTTCCTTGGTTTCTAATTCTCCTAGGCACGGTATATCGCTCGTAATGGCTTCCTTCTAACCCTGATAAGAGGGCGTAAATCTACATCATGTTTAGATTCTGTTATCCAACTTATACTTGGACATATGATTGATTGTTGCATGACATACGCTTGTTAATTAAACTTGTTTATTATTGTTTGATGTGTGGTTTGGTTAGGTTATCTCACTGAGCCCATGGTTCATTTACCCCCTAATAGTTTTTATGCAAGTATAACATCATATGGGATCGGGTTAAGAATGTGTGTGAACAGTGCTTCTCCAACAAACTTTATTGAAGTTAGAAATGTAGGTTATGATAAACTTAGCATACAAAATTTGATAGTTTGTATAAACAAGTAAATGTTGTAATTTTGTTAGTTGTTATCCAATTTTCATTATTTGGTATGGGATACTGATTCTTTGCAATCCTAACATCTTATGGAGAAATCAAAATCCATAATGAATATAAATAAAGATCTTATAACTATATTATATATTGTAAATAAATATGGTAGAGTCTTGTAAATTATGACTTGCAAGATGGTTCTCATATTACGAGTGCATATGGTATGATAGTTTTAGATTAATCCTACTAGGCCCCCTTTTTATGCATGACAGGAAATGTGGAAGGAAGCATTATCTCATGTAATGTCCATGTCTATAGTCTAAGAGTTACCTCTGCAAGAACCCTAATCACAAAATTGAGGATTGTCCCAAGAAGACTGCTATCACACGCTTTATCTGCACAAAAATGAGACATTTGGCCAACACATGCCCTGGATGGAATAACCCACACATCAGGTCATCACGTTCATCTTGAAACAAAAGGAGATATAATAAGAATGGAAGAAACAATAGAAGAAGAAATAGAACTGCTCGGGAACATCTTCACTAAGAATAAACATATACAACTTACATGAACAGTGGATTTATGAAGAAGTTAGTGATGAGGAAATGGAACTCGCTGCTACATGAGACGAGGATGGCTGTAGATGTGATTTGGTATCAGGTTAACTTCACACACTTAAATGTTCGAATATCTTTATATATTGCTAAAACTAGAAGAATTGTTCATTGGTTAGTAATGCCAATAGAATAAATAATCATCTAACCTGATATAGAATAGATAAATATAAGATCGACAAAAATTTAGTACATATAAATGTAGAAACCAAATCAAATGCCATCCCCCTTATCGATGCTAAAATCGCCCAAAACAAAGTACATTAAAAGCTTGAATATTTTAAGTGTTGTCTAAAAGCAAGAGCTATCAATAAAAAAAATTCAAAATACAAATTGACATAATTTTCGCAATCAACAACATAATCTTGACTTTAAGCCTGTCAAGACGACCACATGATAAAAACAAAATTATAAAACAATGATATCTTTAATAAAGAAAAGAATATGAGCACATCATATTTTATATGCACAATGTCATATATATATATATGTATTCATAAAAGAATGGAAAAACAAGTCTACAACCTTTTTTGGTTGAGTTGTCATGTCATAATGTGTCATTGTTTGTTTGGAGTGGAGTTAGGTGGAGTGTCAGTCATCCGTCATCTTGTATAAGGTGAAGGTTGAAATCACTAAATCAAATCTTATTGATTTATATATGCTATATTACATAGAGTCAAACACACAGAATTAGCGAAACGTTGAAAATCCTCAAAATCACCAAGTTAAAAATAAATGAAGACTAATGGCCAATTGTGAAAGAAGAAATATCAAAACGATAATAACTCTCTACACCATTTCATGAAAGTGAAACTAATAAGAAAATATCAAATATGTAGGGTAAAGAAATTAAACAATGTAACCATAATACCCGTAAGAGATAAAATTAACAAATGTAAATATTAACCAAGTAAAAGGACGATGAATCCCATATGCAGGGAATGCTAATAAAATATGACATAAGTTTTCTCACCGAGTTTAATAAACTATATATGTGTAACAAGTTTTGAGGACAAAATTTTCTTTAAGAAGGGTAGGTTATAAACCCTAAATTTTCCACAACTTCTAAAAAATAATCCAAGGGTTAAATACCTAAAAACCAACTTAAGTTAAAAGCAAATTATAAATAAGATCAAATATGAAAATTTTTAACTTTAAGAAAAAGAGAACTCTAAAAAACAGAATGGAGAATCCAATAATCCTTCGATTCAACATCTGTATGCCAAACAATTCTTCAATGTGATCCTTAACACAAAAATCGAGACGGTATATCAAAATAATACTCAATGACAAAATATTAATGTAAACCCCTAAAATTTTTGTTAATTTTAAGTTTGATCTTAGACTTAAAAGTCAACCAAAACCCTAAAGGTCAACAAAAGTCTAGTACAAACCCTAGATTTTAGATCCGGCATTCCTGTTTTTTTAGCCCTAGAAAATGAAGTTGGAATAATTAGTGATAATAGTTCGTAATAGCTTTAGGTTATATAAAAATATCATATTTGCGAAATTCGAGTGTCCTTCAGACTCAAACGAGATTAGTTCTCGAAAATCGTGTCCCGAAGCCCGTAATAATAAAAATATTCTGATAACACCAATAGGATCGATTTAATATAAGGATTTCAAAAATATTAGTTTCGTAATTTTTCAGTAATTAGAAATATCAGATATCGCGATTATATGCATATTTTCTTATTACCGGTATTTTACTAGTCACATATACTTTACATTACACTATTCTACACTATTTATCTATCTCTACTTTTTCTAACACCTAATCTTACAATACCCATAACCTATTATCTTTACTTTTTACCTTTCTCATAACTTTATATCATATCTGCTTTACAAATTATTACTTTTAATACACAAAAATCCAAAAAAATTACATCTCTCTCTCTCTCTTCCCTCCCCTTGGGCGGCACAATTTCTCTCTCCCTCCCTCTCATTTATTTTCAATTTTCTTTAATTAAATCACTCAAAAATCACTCCCTATTTTCCTATAAATACTCCCTTCCTCTTTCACTTCATTCACACATCTTTTACTCACAAATTTCACTCTCAAAACTCTCTCTAAATCCCCTCTCAATTACTATCCCAAAACTCTCTCAAAATTCTCTCACAAAACCTTCTTCTTCTTTTTCTACAAAACCTTTAGGTAAGAAATTTTCTTAAACTAAATGTTATGGAAGCTACACAATGTTCATGTATTGTTCTTGTTCATGAAATTATATTCATGCATTTCTATGTTGTTATTTTACTTTTGCTCATATTTTGATTTCATGTTAATCCTTTATATATATGTAACTAGATATAATTATGTACTAATATATAATCTTTAGAGCATATAAGCTCATTATTATTTATTTACTTCTAAGTAATGCAATTTATTTATTTGATGCTATTTTAAGACAAGTCTCTAGTCTTAGATTTGTCCTCTGATAAAGTCATATTTTACTCAAATTTCTATTAATCAAATCATGTTTATATGTTATAGGTTTTATAGAAATCAATCGAAAATGGTACTTAAATGTTCGTAAATTATTATTTCAGGTCACTGAGGACTTATGAATCAAATATATGCAAATTGGAGAAGTTTTGATCAATTTTGGATAAAAACAGAATTACACCGACCATTAAGGAAGCTACGCCGCCAGCTTTCAATGTGAAATTGACCAGCGTCTACAATTTTCAAATGTACACTGGCATTTCTCCACTCTACACCGCCCGCTTTGAGCTGGTCTTGCGCATGAACAGAATGCAAATTATTAAAGCTGGATTTTACACCGCCAGCTTTCACAAGGGAAAATTAAGCGATTTGTGACTTTTCATTATACACCGGCAATTGGAATGGTTACGTCGTCGGTGTTGAAGCCGGTGTATATTCAAAATTGCCCTCGGAAATTAATTTTCACATTAAAGGCCGGTCAAATTTAATTAAAGGCCGCCAGCCTTTAATGCCAGTGTAACTCCCTGTAACCCTTTATATAAATTCATCATGTTGTCATTTAAAAAAATAAGAAGAAACCCTAGGCACAAAAATCATTCTATTCCTTTTTGCTCCTAGATCTAGAATTAGGGTTTGAACACTAGTTAAATTATCTTATTGATTGAATAAGGATTCCATACCGAGATTCAAGTGGAAAACATTGTTTGGATTTGGATTTCAAGAAAAGATTTCTTTGACAGGTGATTTTGTTCTTTTTCTCATATTCAAATGTTGGATGATATTTGATGCTTGATTCCTTTGATCTTAAATCGGTTTTAGGATTGCAATTGAGAAATTCCCTTCTAATTGATATTGTGAATATCTAATTAGGATTTGAAATCACATAGGGATATGGAATTTGAATTCTATTAGGGTTTGGTAAATTACATAGATTTGTCAATTTATTATTTTCCTAGGAATAGGGAACATTGATTGGTAAATCTAGGATAATAGTTCACTTTGGAAGAAGGGATTATTATCTGGTGTTTATTTGATTAAAATACTGAACCCATTGACAATTTGGATTGGTAATTGTATTTCTAATCAATAGCATACATTGATTGATTATTCAGATCTGTTGGCTCATAACTTAATCAATTCAAAGGTGTTGGAAATCCAAGATTTTTAGTAGTTTATTTTATTAAAAGAAAATACAAAAATAGAAACATCTTTTGATTTGCCTAGCTATGAATTGGACTGATATAGTTGATAGCTAGCCCTCACTCCCTGTGATTCGACTTGGTATTCACCGACATATTATTACTGCACACGCACCCGATACACTGTCGGTTAAAGATCTGCTCATTTAAAGGAAAGTGAATGTAACTAAAAAGAGTTTTAAAAAAGCACATATAGAAAAAGCGTCATCCTGATCAAGTCAAAACAACATATTTGCTTTCTTTTCTTATTTTTCTTTTGGGACTAGTCCATTCTTAGTCCCGAAATACCTTGATGAAGCTAAGGTTCCTAATACTTGATATATTTCTTTACTTGCTTATTTTATTTCCATTTGTTTTTCCTATATTTTCATAATTCTATTTCATGATCATGCATGGACATTGTGATTTTGTCTCAAAAACATAAAGAAGAAAAGTTTTCTTAAAATAAGAAGTTCTTCTCCAAAAATAAATGTCGTCATAAAAGAAACAATTTTTCTACGAAAACTTAAGGAACCAACTTAGTATATCTTTTCTAAGAAATTAGTGGAGCTCATAATAGAAGTTTGAAACTAAAGAAAAGAGGAATTCTTAGAAAATACACATTTATTGAAAAGTATTCTTTAAGATTAAGAAATTTCAAATTCTTGTTTAAATAAAAAGTTTTACTAAAATTTCACTTTTATCATTCAAAAAGACTAGTTTGACAAACATCAAGAAATTTCCTTTCATAAAAATAGAATTAATGAACAACATAGTAAACCACTTCTTCAAAATATAGAATTATTACTTTCAAAAGAATTAGAAACTAAGCTATAAGGAATTTAGAAAGTGGAAGTCATTCTTTTGAAATTTAAGGAAATAGAATTAAGAAAATACCCCTTTTAAAATGACTTGAGAAAGTTCTAGCAAACTAAGAGGGAAATTTCAAAAGTTTTAGAAGACTTTACTTTTACAAAAAATTTATAGTTGAGACAACTTCATTAATTTCATGCATTTAACATGAGTAAACAAATATGTATATTTTTTTTCAAAGGTCTTACAACTATTATAATATCTATCTCTTTTATTCAAGCTTTTATAAAAAGAAGAATGTAAGTTTTGTAAAATTCATGGTGAATATGATCACCACTGTTTTGGATCTCAAACAACTTAGTTTGATGAAAATAATTTCAGAATTGGATAGATCTTTTCGAATAGGTAGAAAACGGTATATTATATGTGCAATTCCGAGTTAAAATGACCAAGTTATGGCTATTTTAAATTAGAATTTCTCTCTATACGAATTTTAATGATCTTATGACATTGTTCTTTATTAATACCATAGAATCAAAAGAAATACTTATTTTGGGTATTCTTCTTGATTAGTTGATCTCGAGGAGGATTGTTCATATCCCGAAGATTATTACGATTAGTGGAAATCCTAAAAAACTCATCTATTACAAGAAATGTGTCATCATGGCTGAGTGAGTCTACTCCCTGTTATTTTTCATACTTATGATTGTGCTTGTAAATTTAGTTGCATTAGAATTTAGGCAAAATTAAATGGAAGTTATGATAATATGTTGAAAGAACATTAAGTATAACGAAACATGATTTGTTTGTAATAAAGTTACATGTATATTGATATCTTGAAGTGTTTGAAATTAGTAGCTCACTTGAAAGAAGTTAAATATAACGACTAGACTTTAATTAAGAAATTATGCATCTACTTCATTTGTTAAGTAACATTGCATTCATTACTATACAATTGGTGGGACAAATGTATAATAGTGGTGGTAGGCATAACTGGTATATCATGTAAGTGGCGAGTAAGAGCCGGTAAGAACTACATAAATTGGTAGCTAGTAGGAGCCTGTAATAACTACAAGTTTTTGATGGTGTATAGGAGCCGGTAAGATCTATAAAAGTGTTTCAAAAGTCGTGGTCGTAATTGGCCTGAATACCTATCTCGAATGAAAAGTGTAATTCATTCAACATATGATTCCGGAAAAATCATATGTCTTGTATGCTCATGTGTTTGTTACATTCCATTTGCTTGACTAATAAACTTGATTTTTATTTTACTTCGAGTATGAATTTTTGGGATTTACTCACTAAGCCCATAAACTTATGCCCCTATAGGTATTTGCATTCTCAGGAACACCTATTTTTGTACCCGAGGTCTCCTCATATTCGCGTAAGTATTCTTTTGAGCTTTTGGAGGAAATCTACTTAATATTTGGATTAGAATTCCTTTGAAATCTTTGATGTAGTATTTAAATATTATAAAGACTATTTCGATCTTTAGGATTTAGTGGGGGTATGCCCCTAAGAAATCATGTAATAGACCTTTGGTGATTAATTCTATAATATATTTTATTTATGAATTCTTGTATATTCATTTTTACTGCTTAGACTATGCTTCCCAGAAGCGTCTCCTATTACCGTGTTAGATACCTTACATGTAATACTAAGACTTTCACGTGACTTAGGCAGTCATTCTTGAGTCTTGATATTATATGTGGTGGGTTGCCACGTTTAGGGTATCCTTTGGGGCGTAACTGTCACTCTCTGGAGGATACCCTAAGTGTAGCAGTCTGCCGCATATAATATTAAAGCTAATGAATGACAACCTTAGTCATGCGGGAGCTTCGATATCACATGCAAGGCATACTTCCAAGATAATAGGAGACTCATAGGGGTATTACATTTAAGTAGATAATAAAAGCAAGCAAGAACTTATATAAATAAACATAAGATTATCATAATAATATCCTACATCATCTTAAGGGCATTCCCCCACTTTAGAAGTCTTTCAACAAAATAATAGCTACACAAGCCTATTATTAGAGATTTTCCTAGAAGCCTATGTTCAAAACATAAATACATATAACTTCTCCTAAAAACTCCTAGTAGCTTAAACTCGTACCTGGCATATGGGGCTTCTTGGGGCCAACCAAAGGTAATCGTACTGTAACAAAGAGCTATAAGGGTATAAGCAAATCTAGTTTAGTAAGATAATTCCATCTACAAGGCATTTCTATATAGCAAACAAGTGTTTAATCAAGCATATGAGAATGCACCAATCATATGAACAAACAAAATACACATGATTAACCTGAAATCAAGTGTAGCATGGATGTACGCCCTCATGTCGAGGATAGGGAGGTTACAGGCCCATATGACCATCAATATTTGCAGATTACCAGCTCTTGCTTGTCCTGTAGACTTTCTGGCTCCTACTAGCCCATGTAGACTTTCCGGCTCCTACCAGCCACCACTACCATTGCCTCGTTTCCCCACACGAAGAATAGTAGTGTAACAAATGTGACTCACAAGTATGATATGCATGAATTAATTTCAATATATATTTAACCAAATAATGTTTAGTTCAAGTTGAAGGCGATCAACACAATTTTCATCATATCAATACAAGAATCACAACTTATTTATCAAATCTTCTTTCGGTATTCTTAACTTATATTCAACCAATCATAATTCCAAGTCACACAATAATTATTCATTTTGTCGTTTTTTTTTAATTGCTAGTGCTGCCACTTACAAGCACAAAACAAGGAAATGTAACTTAGTAAATGATTAACTCACTCCAGGTCGGTAGATCCTAATCGAAGTAATCTTCCAGAAAGTGATATTGGGTCCTTCTCCATCTAAACAAGATGAAATACCCAAAATGAGTCTTTCATGAAATCTCTATTCTAAACTTTTCTTAAAATCGCGGTAAAATCGTATAAAAGGAAATTCCAACTTAAAATGGCCATAACTTGCTCATTTTAACTGGAAATTTCGCATATAGTATACCGTTTTCTACCTATTCGAAAAGATCTATCTATTCTAAACTTATTTTCATCAAACTAAGTCGTTTGGGTTCCAAAAAAGTGGCAGACAGATTCACCATGAATTTTCATAAACTTGTTTTCCTTCTTTTATCCAAAGCTCATTTTGAAGAAATAGGTAATATAATAGCTTGTAAAAGATTTTGGAATGTATACTCATACATTTATTGACTCATAATAGATGTATGAAGTTAATGAAGTTGTCTCAATTTATGAAAAAGTAAAGTCTTAAAGATTTTGAAACTTGAGAACTTTTGAAATATTCATTTTGCTTTGAAAATATCTTAAGTTATTTATAATGAGTATGAAATGACCTAGATTTAAAGTCTATCTAAATTCCATGTGTTTATTTATTTATCTTAAGTATTGAATTGAATGAGCATGATGATTATAGTGGTTATGTTGCTAGTGGTCTAAAATGTATTATTTTACATGTATATATTGAAATTAATATCTTTGTTTTATATGTATTAATGTGTGTGTAGTAAAATTATTAATTGTGTCTTTTGTACATTAAAGTTTAAGTTAAGTTAGATTTATAAAATTAATCTTGGTTTTCCATAAGATTAGTTGATAGAGTTTTCTTTAATTAAGTTAGCATTTATGCCCCAAATGAAGCCCAAATGAGACTCAAATTCACCCAAATTGCAAACTAAAGTTGCATATGCCTTAGAGGGTAAATTTGGAATATGTTTTATGCATAATTATGCTTAATTGAACTCCCTTTTTGTAGCCCTAATATTTTATACGAATTTTGCTTCTTCTTTCTTTCTTTTCTTCTTCCTCTTTCAATTCCATTTCCAAGTTCAAGTCAAAGTCAATATCAAGTTTTAAAAATCAAAGTTTTCCTCAAGACAAGGTATATATATATATATTTGAATTGATTTAGTTATGATTGCTGTTTTGTTTTGTTTTTCTTTCTTGAAGTGATTGTATGAATTCTTCATTGAAATGAGTTTAATGTTATCCAAATTGTTTATTCATGCTTGGGATGAGCTAGGAATGTGTTTTATGAGTGTGTGAGTTTATGCATGTATGGTTGAAGTGATACGAAGTGTTGGGAAGATGTGAAGAGGATTTGTGTAGGAAAATTTAGAATGGATTGATGTGGAATTTGAAGTGTTTAATTATGTTGATTTCTTGTTTTGAGTTGCTAAGATTGAGTAATGTAGATTGGGGTTAGTATATGAGGTTGGAAATGTAGTTGAGGGAGGTTTTAAAGTGTTAAGGATTGAATTTTTCAAAGTAGAAAAAACAGGGGATTTGTGTTTTTCGTTTAAGCCTGTTTTTAAAACGTACGCTGGCACCTGGGAATTCAACGCCGCTGGCGTAGAGGCAGCGTTGGATTCAAATCTCTTAACGCCGCTTTGCAACACCGCCGGCTTGTACAATAAAAATTTGCCAGCGTTTGTTCTTCAGAACGTACGTCGGCAATTTGAGTTTCTACGCCGCCTGCCTATAGGCGGTGTTGGAAGCCCACAGAATCAGATTTCTTAAGGCCGACCAAACGCCGCTGGCTTTCGCTAGAAAAGTCAGCCGGCGTTCATTTGTTCATACTGTACGCTGGCCGCTGGGAATCAAGGCCGCCGGAGTATATGTCAAAGCTGCCCGCGTATCTGGGTAAGCGGACGGCTTAGACCTCTCTGGACGTTTTGAAAATTTTGGGTTTTGGATTCTACGCCGGCTCAAGGCCACCGGCGTAGAACGTAAGGCAGTCGGCGTACCCTTGGACACTACCAGCATTGGTAGTGTTGATTTTCAGAGTATTGAACATCGGCTCAACGTCGCCGGCGTTAAGTACCAGCGTATCCCCTGTGCTTTTGAAATTTAAAAACTTTTTCTAAAATTTTTCGAAGTTTGTTATTTGAGCAATTAAGTATTTATTAAGCGATCTAGGATACAATAGGATGTTTAAATGCTTATTTATGACTTTGTATTCAATTATTTGAATTTCTTTGATTTCTTTGTGATATATAGAGATAATATGGGCATAATTGTGAGAATGAAATATATTTATTGATTATTGTGATATTTCTATTTCAGTTAAGGATTCTTCGGTTAGTTCTTCACCGAGAGATCCTAGTTATATACTAACGGGTTCAGGTACGCAATAGCTTATTTGATGATTGCTAGGAATAGGCATTCCTAATCTGATTTAAATTGATTTGACTTAATACTTGAATGAATTGGTTATCTATTACGCTGTTTAATCTGGTCCGAGGAGCAGCAAACCTGTCATGATGCAATGACATGTTAGTTAGGCACTTAACCAAGTCATGATGCAATGACTTTACCATGATGCAATGGTATGCTATGATGCAATAGCGATTCTTTTGGTTAAGTGGGTAGCCGATAGGGGGGAATAGTATCTGAGTAACGTTTGCTTAAACTTAGGGGGAAATACCATGATTTAGTTCAAAGTTTATAGGAACTTGTGAACTAGGCTCATGTTATGGACTGAGTTTAAGTAGAGTCGGGCAACGGCTTTTAAACCCTAAATGAAGCTATTATCTTCATAAAATAGATATATGAGATATAAGTATTCAGACTGCTTATATCAACCCCCTGAGCAGCTGATGTTACTTAAGATCCCTGAATTCCCGAAGCGTGACCGGGGTTTGAATACCCTCTTGTTGATTTGTGAAAGAAAGTGTAATCAAGATAATCACCGTCTAATGATGCATTACATTGACTTGATGATTTGTCTTTGCATTGGTTATTGTGTACTGGGCCTCTGGCTCACTTTTGCTGCTTTGCAGGTATTGGAGATGAGTTTTATGATGATTTGGGCTATGGGTCCAATTTCGAGAGATTTCTGGATGAGTAGGACGAATAGGATCCGATCACCCTGGACCTTTGGAAGGAATTTTTGCTAAGGGAAAAGTTATGTATAGAAGGCTTGTTAGTTAAGCCAATTTTTTTGTAATGACCTTAAGATCCTTTAGGATTCTTATGTTTTAAGAAAATATGTAAATTTTGTGGTGTCTTGTATTGGCACTAAACAATGTTTATGTGATGTAAATGTATGTATAGATTGCTTTTGTTAGCAATCTTGTTTTGTTTAAAGTTCCTTGTAAAATTATAGTGATTTTGATCAAACAATTTTCATAAACTGTTAGTTTTAGGACAACCTTACATATAATGTGAAAACGTTATATGTGGTTAGGGACTCGGATACTCTAAGTCTCGGGATTTAGAGGGTCGGGTCTTTACAGAGTATTTCTTTTCTTTTCCTAAATTTTATTTTCGTAATCTCTTTAAATTCCTAAGGAATGATTTTTATTTCCTAAACTTAGCTTCCAACACTTTTTGAAAGTAATAACACTTCTATATTTAGAGAAATAATTTCTTAACTCTTTGTGATCATTTTATTTTAATGAAAAGAATTTCTATCATTTGAAGAAAAGTGAAGTTGTTGTAAGATCTTTATTTACTTCAAAAAGTCTTTCCTTGTCATGTATGTTTATGAAATTTCTTATGAACTCCTCTAAGTTTGTTTAAGATGACTTGTTAGTTTTTAGAAAAGTTTACTTCCTACTTTTGTTTCTAGAAAAGAATCTTTATTTTATTTTTTAAAAAAAATTCCTCACTTTATTTTGTTGAGACAAAACCATTATGTTTATGCATGAATATGAATCATAAAGTTATGAAAACATAAAGAAACATAATAACTTGAAAGAATAAGCTAATAAGAAAATAAATCAAGTATTAGAACCTTAACTTCATCAAGATATCCGGGACTAAGAAAAGACTAGTCCCCAAAAAGAAAAAGAAAATGTTTTGACTTGATGAGGACAAGTCTAAAACTAGAAAGACTCATCTTAAAAATAACATGAAAGTAAGTAAATTGCAAGGAAGTAAATAAATTACAAGGAAAGTAAATAAATTGCAAAATAATGAGCTTATATGCTCTAAATAATACATATAGCTATATAGATATATTAGATAGTTATAAACATAAAAGCAACATAAAGAAATTTGATGATGAAAAAACAAAGTATGAACCTATTGTTGCTTTCTTTAACCTTCATGGTTTAGAAAACACACACTAAGCTCATACTATGTAGATGAACATAAAGAAAACTTGAAGAAAATTTACCTAAAGGAACTAAACTAG
Source organism: Combretum micranthum (assembly GCA_024138025.1). Taxonomy (NCBI): domain Eukaryota; kingdom Viridiplantae; phylum Streptophyta; class Magnoliopsida; order Myrtales; family Combretaceae; genus Combretum; species Combretum micranthum. The sequence continues at coordinate 792,589 of JAMXBD010000543.1, read as the reverse complement.
AGAGAACTTCTTGAGAGAAAATTCTTGTAGAAATTTGAGAGAGTAGCTTTAGTAGAAGAAAGGTGTGAAAGAAGTGGAAGTAAGAGGGGGTATTTATAGTGAACGTGGGAGATAAATTGTGTTAATTATATAAATGAAAAGTAAAACAATTAAAGGGAAAAAAGAAGGGGGCCGGCGCACATTTAGTGAGGAGAGGGAGAGTTTTTTTTTTTTGTATTTTTGTTAATTAAAAGTAAGATATGAAAGATAGGAAGTTGTATTGGAAAAGAAAATGTGTAAGAAATAGAGGTATGGGTTGTAAGAGTAGGTTGTAAGAAAAAGTAGAGATAGATAAATAGTGTAGAATAGTAGTAAATAGTGTAATGTAAAGTAGACATGACAATTTAACTACCAGTAGTAAGAAAATACGCGTATAAATGCGATATCTGATATTTTTAGCTACTGAAAAAATATGAAATTGATATTTTGAAAATCTTATATTTTTACGAGTCTAACGGTATATTTGGAATAGTTTACCATTCCAAGTCCCGGGACACGTTTTTCAAGAACAGTGTCCGATTGGGTTCAAAACGAGTTGCGGTTTTACTAAACTGATCTTTTTAAGCTTCATTAGATAATTACGAACTATTATACTCACTAAACTCTTTCTTACTCTCTTAGGATTTCTTAAACAGGAATGTCGGATTTAAGTGGTTACGGTAAACTAGGGTTTTGTTGACTTTTGAAATCCGGTTGACTTCTAATTAGGGTTTAAGCATTAATTTGAATTGAAAACTTCAGGGGTTTACAGTGACAATTAAAACCTTAAACATTTTGTTGAATTTTATAATAAAAAAATTAAATTACTACCGAAAGTCAAACCAAGCCAACACAAAATCTTTGACTTGATTAAACAATCTCAAGAATTGTAAAATATTAAATAAATCACAAAAATAAAGTAAAACTTAAATTTTGAACCAAAAATATAAAAATGATCATAAAATCCTAAAAATTTTATACTCTTGTGAGTAAATCTTAAAGCCGGAATTAAAACCGAATCCCTAAAAATCAATTAGGCTAACAACAAACCCTATTAAGATTAGATCTGGCAACCCCGCGGTTAAAACGCTAAAAAAATAAAAATGAGATAAATTCAAATTACATTTAGCAAAAATAGTATAAAGCTTAAAAAGATCAGATGAGTAAAAAATTCGATCGTTTCGGACCTTTATGGGATCAATTTCTATTTCTGACTATCGATATGCGAAATAAGGAAAAGTTTTCCAACAATTAAGTTTTTTTAGAAAAATATTTAGATGTTCATAAAATATAAAATAAAATTTTTTTGGCTCATGAAAACATCAGATATAGCGTATCTACATGTATTTTATTTGTACCGATATCTTATCTGATATTTTACCATTACTATTTGCTTTTATTTTGCATCCATTTTATGATAATGTTATTTCATATATTTTTATATATATTTCTTATAAAACATAACATATAACCCATAATTTATATTTTTAACATGTACATACTTTATTACATCAAATTTACTTTTCTTTTTTTCTTTTTCTTTTTCTCTTCCCTTCCCTTGCAAGTTTTCGTGACAACTTGCAGTCCTCTCTTTGCAGCCATGAATTTTTATTTTTTTTCATTTATTTTTCATACAAAAACTTTACTTTTTAACTCTATAAATACCCATACACATTCACACATCTTACCCTTTAATAACTCTCACAAATTTCACTCATTCCTGTCTTTTCTCTCCATTTTCGTGTGACAATAGACCCCCTTTGCTGTAGCATGAATTTCTTTCTTTCTTTTTTTTCAACTCATCTTCATTTTTTAATTCTCAAACTATTCTCCACATAAGCCTATACTTATTCTTACCTTTATACTATATAACTTCATAAAAAACCCTTCATTTTTTCCTCTCATTTTTTCTTTATTTTTCTGCTGGGCAAAAATCATTTCTTTGGCTGCCTTCTTCCTTCTTTTTATTCAAACATACTCCTTGTTTCATTTTTTGAAGGTAAACACATTTCTATATATCCTTAGTTGATAACATGACTTGTTCATGCATTATCCATAGATTAAAAATCTCCCAATGAGGCATTAAGCTAAGGGAAGATAATGCTAAGAATAAAACTCACATCTTATTACATTATGATCATGTGATATTTTAGTTATGTTGATTTTAACCTTGTCATCTATCTAACTATCTATGTGTATAAATATAGTTATGTACATATGTATATCTATTTGAGCATATAAGCTCGCTAACTAATATTTATTTCTTTGCACTTATTTTATCTCGTGCAATTTATTTATTTACTTGCTTTGTTATCAAAGTCTCAAACTTGTCCATAATCAAAGTCTCAAACTTGTCCTCATCAAGTCAAAACAATTTTCTTCTTTCTCTTTTTGGACTTGTTCATAATCTAAGTCCTGAAAGCTTTGACATAAATCTAAGACTCCCATAATTTTTCTTATCTGTTTTCTTACTTTTCTTAAGTGACTTGCCCATGTCTAAGTCTGAGAAGACTTGAATAAAATCTAAGACTTCCGAACTTTTCTTCTTTTTCTTTTCCTTAAGCTTTTTTCTATGCTCTTTCTTTCCTCTTTTGAAACTTATCCATTCTAAGTTCTAGGAAGCCTTGATGCAAGATAAGACTTCCCAATACTTGATTTTACATGTATGTTCATTTAATTTTTTATATCCTTTATTCTCTATGAGTTATTTTTGTCTTCTCATATAACTTAGTTATAAATTCATATTCATACATGATTACAATGTTATTGTGTAATCCCCTTAATTTTATGTAACTTAATTTTAACAAATACTAAAAATGTAATATATAATTATATAGAATATTTGGAACAAGTAGTAAAAATCACTCCAATTTTTTTTTATTTAAAAATGTTGAAGTATGAATGAATTTGATTATAATTAGAAAGATTAGAATCTCTACCAATAAAAAAATTTTGAAATATCAACTATAACTTCTATGATATCAAATAATTTTTAAACAACGATAAACTAATTGTTAATATAAATTCTTGAGTTCTTTTTCCTTAAGCTCAATACTTAGAAAATAAATCCTACACTTATTAAATAATGAAATAATAGTGTTCAAACTATTTTCAATCTTTTAATAATATTAAGTAGCACTAGACAAAAATATGTTGTTATTAACAAATTAGTATAAATAACTCATATACAGTAAAACATAATATTTGGTAAAATGATCAATAGTCCAATAAGAAATGATAGTTAATCTTAATTTTAAATCACAATAACAGACGATTAGTTTTTAGAACCTACAAGTTATAAAATTATATACTAAAGATAAATCACTAGAATTACAAAAGATACGATAAGATCAAACATAGATTGATATCTAGGAATCTAGATCTTAAATAAAATTTAAATTTCACTAATATTTAATTAAAAGATTTAAAGATTTTAGAAATTAAAATCCTGAGTTGCCAATGTAACCTTTAATAATTTTCATAACTAGAAAATGAACAAATTAGCAAATGTGAAACTAATATCAAATATATGATTCAACAAAAATCTTTGAATAGATCTATGAATTGTAATAAACCCATTCCTAGTTTGAAAAACCCGAATAAAAATTTCTTTGACCTTAATAGATACCAAAAACGAGATTTCGTATCTTGAACTAATAATTCAAGGTATAATTAGAAGTAGTCCTAAATTTCAAACCCGATAAAACATAATCTAGTAATAGAACTTATTGGCATAAAACAATAATCCAAAGATGAACAACTAGTATTATAAATATGCAATAGATACTAATATAGACCAATAAATATAAGTCTAGATCTCAAATAAAAATTTCAAAACCCGTTGTTATACTTGTTAGGGAATTCTGAATTCATTAAAACTTAGTTCCTAATTCGATTTATTGAACTTGAAAAATTTAATCGCGTAAGTTAAATACTAAAAACAATTAATTGTGTAAACTCAAACTAAAAATTTATACGTGTAAACAACTTAGAGTTTTGTAGTAACTTAGGAAAATTCTATTTCGATAAAACTCTTAATTAACCATTATAAACATACGTTATCAACTAATATTTGTTAAAATATTATAAACTAATATTTGATAAAACATTTTAGTAAATTAGTAAAAAAGAAATGAACGTTGCAGAATTCTCACGTGAATAGTGGACCACGTACAGTAGGGAGGATGAAATTCTTTTTCAGTTTTCACGGTTGTTTGATACAAATTTAAGCTCCATATCTAACTTGAAAATGATAATTAATCCAACCAAAACGCTACACATATAATCCTTGTTAAATGAAGAAGAAAATCAATACAAATTTGCAGCTTGAGGCAACCCCATTCCACCGTGAAAGTTGCAGCAGTAGGAAATTCATATAAAAACTGTAGCATTCACATCCAACTTTTGCACCCAATTTGAATACACAATGAAAGGATCTAAATTTAGTTCTATTTAATTTCCATGTATATGTTTATTTATCCTAATTATTGAATTAAATGAGCATGATGATTTATGAGAGTTGTGTTTGATAATAGTCTAAATGTGTTTAAGTTAGTATAATTTGAACATTTCATATGTGTTATTTAGCATATGTAATGAAATTAATGTCATTGCTTTATATATATTAATGTGTGTATAGTATAGTTAATATTGTGTCTTTTGTACATTAATATGTAAAGTTATGTTTAAATCTATAAAATCAATTTTGGATTTTGTTTAAGAATAGTTGACAGAAATTTTCCTTAGTTGAGCCAATATCCATGCCTAAATAAACTCAAATGAGCCTCAAATTACCCAAATGCAACCTAAAGTCAAATAAGCCTTAAAAGTCAAATTTGAGATAAGTTTAAGACCAAAATTTGCTTAATTAAGCTCTCTTTTGGCAGCCTTCTCTTTTCATCCGAATTTTCATTTTCTTTCTTTCCTTTTCTCTTCTTCTTTTACTCCAAATATCAAGCTCCAAACCAAAGATAACATCAATCTTTGTGAATCAAAATTCTCTCCAAGACAAGGCATATTCATGTGAGTTAATATAAGTATAGCTTTTGTTTTATTTTCATGTCTTATAGTATATATGAGAGATCTTGGATGGAATGAGTTTAATGACATCTAAGTTGCTTGTTCATGCATTGAAATTAGGTTGGATTATTTTTTGTTATTGTGTAAATTAGTTTATGTGTTGTGGTAGTTATATGGAGTGTTGAGAAGGAATAAAGATAATTTGGGTAGTTGAAGTGTGGATTTGGAGTTTGAAGTATGATAAGTATTAGAAGTGTTGTATGAAGTTTGCATAAGGTTTAGGACATGTTAGGAGTTGAGAAAAGTTGTTTTTTTTTTTCAAGTTAAAAGTGTTAAAGTTTGAAAAATTTCGTATAACTGTCAATACACCTGTCAAAACGCCCCGTTGCCAAGGGTGTAGTGCTCTCGGATCAAAAATTTCATTTCCCCTGAGTTGAAACGGCCTCCAAAACGCCCCGTTGCCAAGGGTGTAGCGCTTGGATTTTCTTCCCTATTGCGATGCTGTCTTGTAAATTAGCCATAACTTTTTCATCCGACCTCTGATTGAGGTGATTCAAATTGTGTTAGAAAGATTAAAAAGAGATCTACAACTTTTATGTTTTGAGTTTTCACAAATTTTAAAAGTAACAATGCTTAAATTTTAGTTCTTTTCAACTGATACTTTCCAAACAAAGTTAAAACTTATTGTTGGTTGTTAAAAGTTCTCCCAAGCTTGATAAATGATTATTTAAGTATTTGTTGAGTATTGTATGATAATGTATGATATCTAAATGCTATGTGATGATGTTGTAATGATTTATTTGAATTTCTTTGGATGATTATACTTGAGATTTGATGAATATATATACTTAAACTAAGTGTGAGTTTGTAATTACTTCTTTTACAGTGAATGATCCCCTTTTGGTTATTTCCATTGATTCTCGAGCTAGTACAGGTACACAGTAACTTACTTGTATGCTTGTTAGGATAGGCATACTTAAATTTGATATAAGTTCTAATGACTTAAATATTGCTTGATTTGCTTGTGTTTTTCACCGTTGAATCCAGTCCGAGGAGCGGTAACTTATCATGATGCAATGATATGTTAGTATAGACGCTTAGGCCAATAGTCATGATGCAATGACTAGGCTCGGCGGATAATCGATAGGAAATGTAGTAACTGAGCAATATTTACTTATTCTTGAAAAGAAATAGTATAATTTAATTCAATGTTTATGGGAGCATGTGAATTAATTTATATTATGGATTGAGTTAAGTAAGTTGAGTAACGACTATATAACCTATATGAGATTATTCTTTTCAGTGTAACGTTATCTAGGAGATATAGATATCTGGGCTATCTATATCAACCCCCTGAGCGTCGTGAGCGTTACTCAGGATCCCCAGAATCCCATGGCTTATCCCGGAGTTTGAATACTCCAATGATGATTTGATCAATGAATACTAAAGAAAGATAAATGAAACATTAGTGTTGCATTGCATTAGTCTAGGAATGATTGTCACTACGCTTTTGGGTGTTGTTGCTGTGTACTGGGCCTTTGGTTCACTGATGCTATTTTTCAGGTGATGATGACTGTTATGATGATATGGGCTATGGGTCGGATTGGGAAAAATTTATGGATGAGTGGGGCGACTAGGAACCGAGTACAAGATAACAAGGAAGAAAGTTTTTGAACAAGTTGTTTGGTCTAAATATGTATTTTGTATTCTGAATAAGGCTTGTTAGTTAAGCCTTGTTTGTATATAAAGACTTAAAGTCTAATTTTCCTATTTTGTAAAAACTCATGTAAATTTTGTTGTGTCATGGGCTTAACACCAAGTTGTAAATTATTTTCTTAAATGTTCTATATGAATAGATTACTCAGATGAGTAATCCTTTTATAAAAAACCTTGTATCAAGTTGTAGTGGTTTTAAACAAACAATTCACATAAATTGTTAGATTTAGGACAACCTTACGTATGATATGAAAATATTATACGTGGTTGGGGACTTGACTTATTTAATCATAGGATTAGTATGTCGGGTCTTTACACACAAATTCAACATGAAAGTGACCCTTAGCCTAACCCAAAAACTCCACATATGATAAACCTTAAATGCAATAGAATTTTATCAAAAAAAGTGGATATCAGCTGCAATTTGGTTCCTCATCTACCGAGCAGCAGCAACATCTACTCCCAATTGCAACGCTGTTTTGGACAAAATTATGACTTAGTTAAGCTGAAATTTTTGACTAAAAGAGAATCAATCATAAGCCTTCAAATGTCCACTTCAAACACCAATTATTGGCTAGAAAATAACAAGAGATATTTGATTAAAAATCCATGCAAATCAACTTGGAAAAATATCAAATAAAATTGCAGCAGAAAAAATTGGATTTTGGCCTCTGTTTAGCATGATTTTCAACCCGATTTTTGTGCAACTTGACCCCCTAAATTACACCCACAAATGACCTTAATTAACTGCAAACAAACACAATTAATGCTCCTAAAAAACAGCCACAAATTTTGTACAAATTCATCAAAAATCGTCCTCAAATTCGCACCATAATTCCCACCCGAGAACAATAGCTGGAACTTGTATTTATCAAGTCCAAAACACCCTCTTTTGTGTCCTAATTCTAACCTAACCTTAGTACATATATATAGTCCTAAGTTGGCTATAAAACCAACTCAAAATCTCCCCAAACAGCCACTACGAATTTAATATACTCCTCTTCCTTGCTCACTTGTTCAACCTTGTTTAAGCACTTCAAAAATAAAAGTGTATCCCTTGTTTTTATCCTATAGCATTAGCTAAACATCAATCCTTATCAACCACAATCAAAACCCCACATTAACTACTCCATATAACAACAATAAACCAATCCAAATAGCCTTTGAATCCATCAATATACTAGCTATAAACTCAAGTAAAATAACAAGTCCTTAAGGTAAGTATAATATTGGTTAGCTAGATTAATTTTTTCTTTTTAGTTACTAATCCTCTTATCTTCCTCTTAGATCCTTGTTTCGTCAAGAACGAGAAGCTAAATTCACTCTAACATCCAAATAAGGTAAGGATCATATTAAGTTCAAGTGTTCATTATGTTTGATCTGTAGAAAATTGTCTTGTAAATTTATCAAAATTGATTTAATAATATATTTATGTTATTTATACTTTTTAGGATACAAATACATCAACTTGAAGATTTTTAAGTATAGAAATTCAAATCCTAGAAAGGAAAAAAAAAAAAAACCAAAACCATACCTAAACTACAACAAAACTAAGTTGAACTTTAGATAACTCATGTAAACGACTAGGAAGATTGAATAAACTGTATTGATATGTTTTTTATAAGACAAAAAGGACCCCACCAATGGAAAGAACACGAAAAATCCTATAAAATCCACTATTCATTTGTTAAAAATGGATAAAAACGAATTGGATATTGCAAAAACAAAAATTGGATCATCGCTGTCAGATTTATAGAAAAGTAGCGAAATGTTCTTGCATTTTCGCCCCCTTAGTAACCTTGTTTAATGAAAACAACCCTATCAATGGATTGTACTCGGAAAATATTATGAAAATGACTATTTATTCATAAAAAATGGATTAGAAATGAGTTAGACATCATCAAAACAAGTTTTGACTAGGTTATCATGATTCACTTGAAACTTATACATATGTTTCATAAATTTAAAAATTTTACAAGCCTCTTTTCTTGGAAATAATCCCACTACTGGAAAGTACTCGAAGAGTACTATCAAATCGACTATTTATACAGCGAAATCGGATTTAAAACGAACGAGAAATCGCAAAATAGAAATTTACTCAGTTTTCACTCTTAATAAACTAATATAAATGTTATTGTTATTCGCATTAATATGATTATGATTATTACTATTATTATTGCTACTGATTATAGTATTTAGTATTATTGATATTTTCATCAAGAATCATTAGGATTGTAAATACTGTTATTATTTACATTAATGTTACTATATTTATATTATCATCAATACCATTATTATTTTTGTCACTAATATTATTATTTATTAATACTATGAAAATTGTTGTTATTATTATACTTGTATTTGTCACTAATATTGATATTAACATTTCAAAACTAATATTACTAATAATGTAATATTATTAAACGTAGCTTGTTTTACAGTAAAAATAAAATTGAAGTATAATAGAAATTTGATATATCTAAACTTCATAAACATACAATTTTATTAAAATAATTTTTGAAAGGCATAGATACTAGCACATACCCTTAAATAAATAAAAATACTAATTTAAGATATAGATAACGTTGACGGGCAAAGAATTAATAAATAAAAATCTTTTACTAGAAGCGATAAGACTTAAGAAAAAGACAAACCCCTTAAATAAAAATATAGATAGCAACTAAAATCAAGGAAAGAAAAATAAAAACAAATAACAGATAAATATTCTTCACTATAGAGGTCAAAGCCTTAAAAAGCTTTATACAAATAATAAAAACTATATCAAATGCCAATACAGAATAGTTAGGCACCTATGAGGATTCAATTAAATTATCGAACGACGAAATAATTAATCTAACGGGCTTAGTTAATATTCGGCGATTGAGACCAGGGTATTTAATTCTAGGAACACTTCTCTTACAGAAATAGTCCAATAATGAATCTCTATTATTTCATTTCATAGGAAAATAGATCAATCCCCGAACTTTTGGTAGCTTATACAACAATTTAGCAAAGACCACAAGTGAGTTACTTGACTTTATCACATTGTTTGTGCTTGTAGTATAGGTGCATTTGGAATAATATATATTCAATTGATATGCACGTGGGACTGGGGATAATGCATGATGCGTGGTGTATGATTGAAAAACAAATTATCATAATATAAGTGATAATTCTATTGTGTGATAAATATTGTGTGAAGCATGTTGATGATTGTCTGTAAATAATATGATCGCCTTAAGCTTGATTAACATCTACTGGTACTATATATGAAATGGACATGCATTGCATGATTTGCATAAACTGTATTTGAAGATGTGGTAGCCTACTACGTGTTAGTATTTCGGTGCTCTAGTAATACTTGATTTTTCTAGGCAAGAGGCTATTAGTTCTACGCAAGATTACCTTTGTTCCGTTGGTTCCATGGGAACTAACTGGTAATGAAGGACGCTGCCCATGGTAGCGCTATGAAATGACTAACACTTAGTGGAGTTTTTAAGGCTTAAAACAGGAATTGAGTGCCTAAAGTATAAAGAGATAACTACAATGAGGATTGTGGCTTTCTTATACTTAGTCTCTCCCGGATAGGTGGGCCATAGTATCGAGTTCCTTCAAGCCCGATGAGAGGGCGTAAATCTCCATCTTGCTTTAGATTCTAGATCATCCAAGCTTGTAATGTGCATATGATTGATTGTTGCATTGCATATGGTTGATAATTATACTTGTTTGTTATTGGTTGATGTGTGGTTTGGTCAGGTTATCTCACTGAGCCCGTGGTTTGCTCACTCCCCAACAGTTTTTGTGCAAGATTAATACTAGCTGGGATTAGGCTAGGAGTGCATGAAAAGAGCTTTTCCAACAAAATCTATTGAAGATAGAGATATAAGATATGGTAAATTAGAATGTAAATTATATAAATTTTGAAATTTGTAAGTTGTAGTTTGAAACCCATTTTCACCATTTGGTAGGAGATACCGATTTGCTGCGATCTTAGCAGAAATTGAAAAATCGAATTCCATAGTTGAAATCCAGTAATATAATATATCATTTATATGATAAATATTGATAAATAAATAAGTCTTGTACACTTTGACTTACAAGACGGCTCTCATGTTACGGGTGCACACGTAATATGATAGCTTTAGATTAATCCTACTATGCTCCCTTTTTGAGGCGTGAGACATTGTCTTAATAAAACTTTTTAAAGAAATAGAAGGAGTTCTTTTCTTCTATAAAATAAAACTAAACTCTCTATGCAAATATTTTTTGACAACTGGGAAAAAATTTTCATTAGAACTTATAATCATGATTCAACAACCTCCTTTTCAAAAATTTAAATAGGTTCATCATAAATTTTTTTTTATCTTATTTTTATGCAAGTTTCTTTAAGACTTAATTATGTGGTTCAATTACTCTCTTTTTAAATACTAAAATAAATTATTATTAAGTCTTAATGTTGATAATTCTTGTTATGTAAATTTTTCTTAAAAACTTATTTATAAGGTTTTTACTAGCAGTTTGATAAGCACTGAGAACCAACAATTTTTCTAAGTTAAGTTTAAAATCAAAGCACTAGTTAAAAACTCACTTACAAAAAAAATCGGATTACAACTTAAAGAACTAATTTTTAAGAAGTAAATTCATCTTCTTTTTATGAAATTAAGGAAATATAAATAATAGTTATAATAATTAAAAAATCACTTGTCACAAACTAAAGATTTTCTAACAACCCTCTAAAGGTCCATGTGTTGAAAAATTATGAATTTAGAAAAGAGTTATTATAAAAATAAAAATTTAGAACAAGCCATTCATTTAATTTTTCTCATATGTTAAGACTTAAGACATTTTAAAGATGATAAAATTTAGAATGATTTTTCCTCACAACAACATAAAGTTTCATGTTTTAGAAAATAATTAGTTATAAGAAACTTAACATAAAAATGAAAGACTCATGAACTCACTATAAATATAAAATCATGATTTCTTTAATTAAGATCCACATTGATAAAATCTAAGAGTTAAAATTTTTTTAAAAATCAAACTTAAGAAAATTTCTATAATAAAATATACTCAAAGTTTCATGCCACCAATAAGTAACTAGGCCTTATAAAATAAATTATTAAATAAAATTCTTTTCAAATATGAGACCTTTGAAATTTCAAAATACATATTAAACTATGATTCTTATTATTGAGTCACATGTTTACAAAAAAACAAATTTGATCATAAGTCAAAGGATGACCTTTCACAGAACTCTATCTTTCATAAAGATTGTTTACAAATTTGTTTTTGAGACAACATCACTGCAATCGTGCATATAATATGCGTCTATTATATATTAAAAGAATTTTTCAACCATATAAATATTTATGTGTTTGCTACGGAATTTTTGGATGAAATAGAATTTAGAAAAATTACAACTTGAGGCTGGAATTTTCGTATTAAAATTGTATTAACCTGTTTTTGAACCCAAATGACTTCAAGTGTTCAAAATAACTTTAGGAATAGATAGATCTTTTTGAGTGGGTAGAAAACGACACCTTATATGCAAAATTCCGAGTTAAAATAAGCAAGTTATGACCATTTTAAGTGCGGCTTTCACATAATCCGAATTTTGACGAAAATAATAAGTTAGAATTAAAAAGTTTGAGTAGACTTTCTATGAAATACACATCCCAAGTATTACTTTTGTTTAGATGATGAGGAATATTGGATTTCCCTTCTTGAAGATTACTATGACTAAGAAGATTGCAATATGAATGAGTGAGTTTTTCCTGTTGATTTCATTATCTTGCTTGTGCTTGTAGATAGTTGCACTAGATCTATAGGTATAAATAAAACGAACATATATGGGGGTATGGGTTTATATGTGTATGCTCTTATGTATATATGACAATGAATGCTATGTAAACCCCGGAAATTTCCACAGTATGAGATGACTCTAGATTAGAAGTTATGAACTAACTAGTAAACCTAGAAGTTAACAAAAACCCAAGATTAGATACATAATTTAAATTTGGCCGGATTAGGATCCATAAATTAAATAAAGAACTTCTTTGACCCCAACTGATACCAAAAATGAGATTTCATATCTTGAATTGATAATTCAAGATATGATTAAAGGAAACTTCAAATTCAAACTCGAATCCTTGTCAAACAGACAGATTAAACAGGAAAACCTAAGTATAGAAATTAAGTGACCACTTTTATATTCAACAAAGACCTGAGATTAAAACAAGAAATCGTAATGAACCTATACTTGGATGTACACCCTAAAATTCAAGATTCCTAGTTAGTAATAAACTATATTGATAAGATTTCATAGTGGGTATCCAAATCTAATATATATAACTAATTTAGCTTATATATCAGTAGTAATATTAAGTAAACGACCCAATATGTTTATAGATAGAAAATGGCAACCTTAAGATAAACCGTTAGAATTATAAATACAAAATAAAAATATAAATTGATATATAACTCAAGATCTAACTTTAAACAAAGATTTGAATCATACCAGTATTCAAATTAGGGTTTTCTTAAGCCCTTGGAGCCTGAAGTGAAAATTGACCCAACAAGCTTAGGAAATCTAAATCGCAGGAGATAAATCTTTCTTAAACAAATAGATACGTACAATTAAAACTTAAATTTATATTGTTTGAAAAACTAAACATCATGTAGGATTCATTAAAAATATTTTTGTATATAAACTTACATATATAAGCTAAATTATACCCTATTAGTGTAATAAATTACCCGAAAATTTAACTAAATAATATCTAAATAATATATATATATATATATATATATATATCATAAACACTTGCTGGAGACGTTTCCAAATTGTTTTAAGGGCTTTGATCTTCTTAAAAATCGTGAGCCGAATTTCTCCAATAATTCAAGCTAAAGTCAAACCAAATCTCATCCTAAACCAATATAAACATGCCAAATCATCCTTACATTTATGACAACAAAACAAACAGAGGAAACAGCAACAATTATAAGCAATTCGTATCAATTATGGAGGAGGAAACATGGCCGAACGTTTACATTTTACTCTATATATATATACATACTAAGAACAAGAAAAGGTTAAGCAAACGGACCTCAACTTCCTTCAAACTTTCCAGAATCAAACCACTCAATATTAGTAGTTCGAATCAGCCCGAGAATCGGATTTTAAACGCATCAACCAACCCAGTTTGAAATTACGAACAAAAAACTGGGAAAAACGCTTAAAAATAGCTCAAGGTAAGTTGATCTAATTCCATGTGTTTTCTTTCGAATCTAAGGATTGGTATTGACTTCTGAACATCTTAGGAACCTAACCAAGTCCATTAGAAGCTTCGGATTTCATCGAGGAGCCACGACGAAGGTGATTTTCGAAAACCCTAATCGACTTTGATGATTCGAAAAAGCTTGTAACATGTTATTGTTTTGCTGTTCTTTGGAGATATTTAAGTAGATTGATGATATAGGAGCTTAATGGAGCAAGAAAAATGACTTTCCAAAGTTGGAATCGATCAGATCTCATCGGGGAAGACGATGAACAGTGTTCCCCGATGAGCACGGGGAGGAACACGGGATGTGTTCCACCCGTGTACCTCTCGAAAAAATCCAAAAATAAAATAAAATAAAACAAAGTTATTTGAATTTAATTATAGAGTAATTAATAATATAAATAATTTTAGAATTATTATTATTATTATTATTATTCATTTATTTATTTATTTTTCTGGAAAGGTTATAAGTGATATTAATATTTAGTAATATAATCTCAGAATTTTTTTTAATTATTTAAATTTAAAAATAAATTATTTGCTAGTATTATTAAATATATGATATTTAAATATTTAACCTATTAATATTAATCAGAAAAGAATTTTTAGAGATATAAACCACCCTTATTGATTAACTTACGTATAATAAGTTTTCTAACTATAATTATTAATATTCTTAATATTATTAAAAGAATTTTTATAATTTTTGAAAATATCATTTCTGAAATAATATTATATATGAATTTAAGATTAAAGTTATTTTAGTAATATTATTTAATAAGAACTTACAATTAGTATGAATTAAAGTATAAGACAATTACTACAAATACTAATATTATGAAAAGTAATTATTTTACTTTATTTATTTTGGGATTTTTATTATTGTTGTTGTTGTTGTTATTGTTAATAATTACTAATATTCCTATTATTTACGGTGAGAAGGAAATTTTTGAAAATATTTGTAATTAAGTTAATAAATCCTTATATTAATAAATTTATTTTCATTAAGTTGATATTTAATTGGTTTA
This sequence comes from Combretum micranthum, assembly GCA_024138025.1. Taxonomy (NCBI): domain Eukaryota; kingdom Viridiplantae; phylum Streptophyta; class Magnoliopsida; order Myrtales; family Combretaceae; genus Combretum; species Combretum micranthum. The sequence continues at coordinate 777,528 of JAMXBD010000543.1, read as the reverse complement.
TAGGACAAATTTTATGAGTCTAGTAAATACTAAATATGTATTCAAGTAAATAATTGTAGATGATTAGATAATAATGGAAATTTAAATAATCCAAAATTGTGAGTATAGAAATATCTATATTTTACAAGAAAAATTTATTAAGTAAATAAAAAGAAAACTAATAGTTTTAGACAATAAAAATGAATTAACTAAATCATTAAACTTTCCGAGTACCCAGTCAATAAAATTCAGTATCAAACCAAAACCAAATTAAATAACTTGAGATAACAATAAATTAGTACTTAAGGTTGTCCTCAAAGCATTAGTTAATAATAAAACAGAAGCCCAGCAAACCGTTAGAACACTTAAGTATTCATAGGAGCTAGGTTATATAGCCTTGTATAATTAATGACTATATTACTTATCTCAATAGGTAACTCGGGTATTGGAGAGGACTTTCCTGACGATTACTACTACTGAATAGCATGGGTAGGTGAGTAACTCAATCTTATTACATTGGTTGTACTTGTAAAGTTAGTGAATCTTAAATAAAAGATAATAAATTTGGTGTACTGCTTAGTTTGTGAAAACTGTGTATGGTATTACATTGATTGCCAAGTCATTCTATTATAAGTAATAACAGAGTTGTATATGTCTGTATTGCCTATATAACATGATTGAGTGTCTGTAATGCTTGATCACCTCCAAATTGATTAAAAACCACTGGTACCATAAAGGAAATTGGTCATGCATTACATATTTTACATAAATAGCATTTGAGTAAGTGGTAGCCTACTACGTGTTAATTTTTCGGATCTCTGGTAATGCTTGAATTATCTAGGCAAGAGAGTTATTAGTTAATTGCAAGATTACCTTTGTTCTGTTAATACCATAGAACTAAATGGTAAATGAAGGATGCCGCTTATAGTATTACATGGAAATAGCTAACACTTAGTGGAGTTTCTAAAGCTAAAACAGGAAATAAATGATAAAACATGATAAGTTTAAAGAGATAACTAAATTGAACATTATTATTTCCTGAAAGCTTAGTCTCTCCTGGGTAGGTGGACCATAGATTGTGATCCTTCAACCCCGATGAGAGGGCATAAATCTTCATCCTGTTTGGATTCGGGTTATCCAAGCTTGTAATGTTCATATGTTTGATTAGTGCATTTCATATGATTGATAAACAACTTGTATATAATATGTGGTAAGTTCTAGTTATTCACCGAGCTTGTGTTTTAGCTCATACTCCAACAGTCCTTTCAGGTTTACTCTATGACCCTGGCTCATTACTAGTAGGAGCATGGTCCCGGTAAGAGATTAGAAGCCAGAAGCTTAAAGACTAGTATAGGATTAGAATATCTATATCTCTATTAGTCTTTTTGATGCAGGTAATATGCATTAGAATCATCAACTAAGGATTGTAAGGATTTATAAAGCATATAGTCTATAATATCTTATTTTGTGATAGTTGTTTACTAATTTATGCCTTATATATGTTTGTTTATCCTATCCAAGCAACTAAAAGATCATGTTTATTGAAATCATGCCATTCCTGGAAGGTAAACTAGTAATGGAAATCAAGTGTTTCTTGATTACTATTATTAGAATACCCTTGAGGCGTGACATGCTATGCATATTAGAACCCATAAATGATTGTGTAAGTATATCATTAATATTACATATGCTTATGTGTATGTGATGTTTGTTTGATTGCCCTTAAGTATACGTTAATCATACTTGGCTTTAATATAAATTAAAGGGACATGTATTGCATTCGTCGAGTCACATATCAAAAGCTTCTACTCCTACATGAAGAATTTGAAGGTCGAGGCCATGCTTATTCTTAGAAAACTAAAGTGTACTAAGGATACATTCTAAGGATAAGTCACGCTGATCGATCGTTGAGAGCTACGTGCTCGGGGACTAGCAGTAAAAGATCGCAAAGACCTTTAACTACCCTTCCCTAACCCTTGATATGGAGGGGGTAAATCCGCTCTATATATGGTTTCCGGATAATCATATATATTTGTGTAATCATGTAATTGTTGCATAGCATGCATAGAATATGTGTGAAAATTAATAAACTTGTTTGAAATCACTGTGCGAAAAATGAGAATACCTACTAAGCTCGTTGTAAGCTTACATCCTCATAGGCTTTTTGTTGAAATAGGTACGTTTGTGGTTATGTTTGAGGATTGGAATATTAGGGAAATTGTTGGTGAATCTTTGAGCTCTTGTGGAAGAAGTAAAAATATAGGATGGATTTACTTTCATGAAGTTTTCTTTATGAATTATATATGATATGTTAATGTTTTGGAAGATTACTAGAAAGTGTATTTGTGTAATCCTAAAGACATTAGTAGGGGTATGCCCCAAGAATTGTAGTTGTCCTTACTTATGTTTTATATTAAGTATTTCTCTTGCCTTATTTCTAATTTGTTATCAAAGTAAATTATACTACTCAAGTGCGTTCCCTCTAATGCGTTGTACATGTTGTGCATGATATAGAAGCCTTTGTGTGACTAGGGATGTAAACGCCCAAATTTTTGAAATTGGTTTAGCATAAAACCCTAAACCGGAAGTCAAACGGAACCCTAAAAGTCAATAAAACCCTAGTTTACCGTAACCGATTAAGTCTGGCATTGCCGTTTTCTTTGGGCCTAGGAAATGAAGTTGGAATAATTAGCTAAAATAGTTCGTAATAGCTATAGGTTATATAAAAACATCAGTTTTTCGGATTTTGGGTGTCCGGGAGCCCGAAATAGTAAAAATATTCCGAGTACACCGTTAGACTCGTAAAAATATAAGGTTTTCAAAAATATCAATTTCGAAATTTTTCGGTGGCTAAAAATAACAAATATAGCTATTATATGCGTATTTTCTTACTACTTGTACTTTATTAGTCATATCTATCTTACATTACACTATTCATTACTATTCTATACTATTCTTTTATCTCTACTTTTTCTTACACCTATTCTTACACACTCCATAACCTATAACCTTAACTTTTCACCTTTCCCATAACTTTATTTCACATCTACCTTACATATTACATCTTTTAGTTTACAAAAAGTCAAAAAAATAAATCACTTCCCTTCCCCCATCAAGATGGCCGGCACCCCCCCTCTCTATCATCCTCAATTTTGTTTCAATTTTTATTTATTTTAATCACACAAAAATCCCTCCACATTTTCCTATAAATACCCCCCTCATCTTTCACTTCTTTCACACATTCACTACCCACAAATTCATATAAAACTCTCCCAAAATTTCCTCTCAAAACTCTCTCAAAATACCATCTCAAAACTCTCTCAAAATAATCCCACAACAACTTCTACCAACAAACCAAAACCCATAACCACATAACCATACCAAAGTCTTCTTTAGGTAACTACTTTCTTTTAATTTCTTCTTCTTCATGTCATGTAACTTTATATGACCATAGTGTGAGTTTCCAAAGACTACAAGTTATCGAAGCTACATTATGTTCATGTATTGTTCTTGTTCATGAAAAATCTATTTATGTTCATGTTATTATTTTTGTTCATATTATTGCTATTATATAAAATATTATTATCTATATATATATACATATTCTTTAGAGCATATAAGCTCACTTGCAATTTATTTACTTTTTATGCAATGCAATTTATTTACTTTCCTTTGCAATTTATTTATTAATTCCTCGCAATTTATTTACTTATTCCTTGTTATTTTAAGACTAGTCTCTAGTCTTAGACTTGTCCTCATCAAGTCAAAACAAGTTTTTCATTCATTCTTTCTTTTTTTTTTCATTTTACTTTGGGACTAGTCTACTTCTTAGTCTCGGAAGCCTTGAAAAAGTTAAGACTCCAATACTTAACTTTATTATTTATGTTATTTTTGTTTACTTTTATTCTCATAAATCATGTTCATTTAAATTGTTGTCCAAAGTTTCAAGTTCTAAAAATAAATTGACAAAAAGAAGATTTTAACACATTAGAAATAAGTTTATGTAAAGAAGGAAATCTATGGTTTGAAAAAAAAAATAAAGATATCTCTTTTCAAGTTACAAGAAGAAATTATTAAGATTTTAGAAACTACTTTACTATAAAAAGTTCTTAAGTCGCATATTGTTCCACTTTGTTTTATCAAGAAAATAAACTTTTATGAATGGATGATTTCTATGAAAAACATAAGGCATGAGAAAAGAATGAGAAATTTTCAAGTAAAGATTTTTGCAAAACAAATAGACAACGGAATTTATACAAGAAAAATAAATATGAAGAATATCATATTTTCTAAGAACTTCAAAATAGTATTAGTATAGAAAACTTAGAAAATAGAAAATTTTATTTTCAAAAAGTTACTTAGGAAAAATAATAAAATCAACGTAAAGCATTTTAGAAAACAAAAGGGAACAAGGTATTTCATTTCAAGGAAATTACAAAAACAATTTTTGAAAACTATATTTTCTAAAAACTCCAAACCGACATTGTTTTACTCAAGAAAAATAATTGAACAACAAAACACTTGAACATGCTTAAATATGAGTTATATAGTTATAAAAAGAGAATTTTTCAACTATATAGATAACTAAGTATTTATCAAACAAATTTTGATTTCTTGAACCAAAGTTGTTTTAATTCTTGGTGAACTTTGTTGCCACTGTTTCGGGGCCTATATGACCATGTTTGTTAAAAGTAATTTTGGAAATGGGTAGATCTTTTCAAGTAGGTAGAAATCGGTATATTATATGCGCGATTCCGAGTTAAAATGACCAAGTTATGGCCATTTTAAGTTGGAACATTCCTTTATACGAACTTTAACGTTCTTTTGACATTGTTTTATCAAATTTCAAGAAAATCATCAAGGAATATTCATTGTAGGTATTTTCTTTGGCTAGGTGACCCCGAAGAAGGATTCCTTTACCCCGAGGATTATTACGATTAAGAGGAGTGTGTGAACGACTCATCCACTTAGAGGAATAGTCAACATGGCATCGTGAGTTTATTTCCATTAAATACTATACTTGTTGTGCTTGTAAATCAGTGCATTAGAATTAGGAAAAGATAAACCGATGTGTATGTAAAATAATTATTTGAAGAATTTTAAGAATATTGGAGCCAGAATTGTTTTAAATGTTTGTTTTAGTATAACAATTGATTTGTATGAAATTCTTTGATCGCCTTAAATTTGAAAATAATTATGCTATGACTTTATAAATAAATGAATTCATACATACCACGAAGTGAGTCACATTGCATCTTGGGTTATTATCCTTGGGTGAGAAGGATAGTAAGCTCATGTCGAAAGCAACACTTAGCAGAAGATCCGAAAGCGATTGCTTGGTGGCTTAAGGGAAATGCTTGGCGGATGATCAGAAAGCAAGGTCAAATTAAGTAGATTCGGAATGCTTGGCGATGAGTGCTCGGGAGCATAAAACTTTTTAATTAAAACTACTTGTTTTGAGGTTAAGTATCACCAAACCCCGAATGGAGGGCGTAAATCCACTCAACATATAGTTCCTGGAAAACTATATGCTTGTTTGCTCAAGTGTATGTTGCATTACATTTGGTTGTTTAAATCAACTTGTTTGAAATCTTGTTACAAGAAGTTATTTCTGGAAATAGTTCTCACTAAGCCTATTAGCTTGTACCCCTTATAGATATCTTTTGCAGTTTCCCTACTTATGGTTAAGGCCACGTGGACCGTGCGGGCAGGTAATTTCTTTTTGGGTAATAGAAATTTAGATAAAGTGTAGTATTAGTATTGATGTACAAATACTTATGTAATAGATTAGTGATCAAAGGAAGTGTCCCTAAGTTTGTAAAGCCATTGATATGAATGAATGATTATTATGAATCATCTTTTCTTAATGTGTTATTTATATCCTCTTAAACTTCATAATTCCATATATGGTCCTCTAAATTTGTGAGAGTACGCCTTACACTTAATATAAAAGCTTTTGGGAATGGTTAAGGTTGTCATACTTAAGCTTTAATATTGAGTGTGGCGGACTGTCACGTTTAGGGTACCCTTTGGGGCATGACAAGGGAAGTCATTCATAGGCTTTAATATTGTGTATGGTGGACTGCCACATTTAGGGCACCCCTCAGGGCGTGACACAAGGCATGACAAAGCTAAGATCAAAGCTCGACAAGTTCAAATGTGCGGATTCAGTAGTCAAGGGTTTTTCGATGACTCGATAAGTTCAAGACTAAGATTCGACAAGTTCAAAGTTGCATAACTTGATCGAAGGTCACGTCGATGGCTCGATGTAGTAAAGCATTAAGGCATGACAGTTTGATTTTAAGGCTCGATGGAATAAAGACTTATCGAGGGTAAATTTGAGGCACGATGAGTTTTTAAGGTATGACAGTTTAAATATTGGAATCGATACGGCAAAAAGAGCCATCAAAATGCATTTAATGCTTAGCGACTTAAAAACTTTATCTCCAATGAAAATTTAAATTTTTTGAATACTATATATACTCTGTCCTTGGGAGATTCAACAAAAGAGTACGAAAGTGCGAAAAGAGCTTTTACTTATAAAAAAACAAATTATTAATTTTCTTAATCTCTTATTCATTAATTTGTATATCTTAGAAAAGAGAGAGATAAGTATTCTAGTGCTTTGTTCTTGTATTTGCTATCTATCTGAGAGCATCAAGAGAGAGAAAAAAAACATTTTATTTCTTGTGTGTTATAAATCATTACATTGCTCAGGTTGAGCACATGTTTTTGGTGATTAATAATAGTAGTAGTGAAGTCTTTGATTAGAGATATTAGTAGACCGTAGAGAGTAAGGAGTAGGCTTGACTCCACGTTAAATCTAGACTAAAATTTTCTATCCCTATCTCTTTTATATTTCATATTGTAATATGCTTTTATTTTATCTACTGCCATAAAGTTATGTTTGATCTGCCTATTACAATTAATTGGTTAAATTTTTAGGGAGAATACTCAATTTATCCTCCCTTTTGAGTATTTTATAGTGCATTTTACATTTTCATTTGGTATTAGAGCCTTGTCTCTATTTGTTCTATGTTTAATCGCATATAGAGTAAAGATCATCGCATCAAATGCATTAAGGTTTCTAGAGGGACAAGCTATAAATAGACTACCGCTTCTAAGTGGAGGAAACTACCTATAATAGAAGTGAAGGATGACAATTTTTCTTAAAGCTCAAAATAGATTATTTTATAATGTTATAGAAAATGGGTCTTTCAAAATAGTAGGAAAAGAAGAGAGAGATTATAATGAAGAAGATTGGAAAAAAATAGATTTAAATAAAATTACTATGAATATTTTGTATTATGGTTTGAATGAAAGTAAAATTAATAGAATATGTATAAGTAATTCTGTAAAAGAAATATGAGATGAACTAGAAAAATCTTATGAATGAACTTCTAGAGTTCAAGATACAAAAATAAGTCTTTTACATGGACAATCAGAAAATTTCAAAATGCTTCCTAATGAATCCATATATGAAATGCATAACAAATTCATTAATATCATAAACCCCTTAAGTGTATTTGAGAAGAATTTTACTTACTTGGAAATAAATTCTAGACTTCTCAGGTAGCTATCTAAGGATTGGAAAGTGAAAAGAACTACAATAGAAGAAGCACGAGACATAAGTGCAATGCGTAAGGAAGAACTCCTTGAAGTGCTCAAAACACATGAGCTCATCAAAAAGTAAGGAGAGGAATCTAACAAGAAAGCTATTATCTTAAAAGTCACAAATCAAGATTCCAGCAATGATGAAGATGAAAATGAGAAACTTGTCTTATCATCTAAGAAGCTTAAGAAGTTTATGAGGCCAAGTAGCAAGACAAAGAGCGCAGACGATCACAACAACACATCAAAATACAAAAAGAAGATGTAATAATATGCTATAAATGTCAAAAGCTAGGACACATCTAACAATATTGTCCTCTGCTCATGAAAGCTTCAAGGGAATCTAGAAAAGAAGCACTCATTGCCACTTGCAGTGATGATGGCTTAAGTTACTCAGATGAGGATGTGTGCTTCATGGCACTAGACAATGAGGTAATTTCTCCTTTTTTCCTTCTTATGCTGAGTTGTATGACATGTATGATAAAGTATGCTGTAAGTTAGCTAAAATAGAGAAAAAGAACAGCATGCTTAAATTTTTAATGATGGAAGTAGGAAAAGAGCTAGAAAAATTTCAAACTAAGCATGAGGAGATTAAATCATAAAATAATAAGCTACATGATGAAATAAATATACTAAACTAGAAAATGAAAAGATGAACAATAAGTGTAAGAAGCTGAAAAGCAAAAATATTGAATTGAAGGCAATTAATGAAAAATTAATAGTTGAAAATGACTTGCTTGACCTTGAAATTAAAACTATCAATAATGATGGAATTAAGTGTGCTAGCAGTAATATTAAAATTCAAAAAGAGCTAGAAGAGCTAAAAAATGAAAATATTTTGTTAAAAGCTAACTTAGATGATTCAAAACTATAGCTAAGTTTACAAATGGTAAAAAGAATTTGAACACACTTCTTCAAAATCAAAGATGTGATTCAAATAAATATGAAATTAACTTGTTTTGTAAAAGCCACTTACGAGACATGGAATTATTGTGGAAAATCTGGTTATATTGCACATAATTGTATAACAAGAAAAACAATGCATTTGAAACATAGGATCAAGTTGGTTTGGGTTCCTAAGAGAGAGGTTCTTGTTCCACCTAACCAAAAAAGACCCAAACTCAAATGGGTGCTAAAGAAATAATATTGTGTTTTGTAGGGATTTTCAAGTGGGAACTAGAAATGATACTTGGACAGTGACTACTCTAGAAACATGACTAGATATGCATTTAAGTTTACATCTCTAGACTTGAAAGATCAAGGGAGTATTACCTTTGGAGACAATAAAAATCAACTATTATTGGTGAAGATAACATTCTCGTAAATAAAGATTTAATTATAAAAATGCACTGCTTGTTGATGGTCTAAAACATAATATGCTTAGTATTAGTCAATTGTGTGATAATGATTTTAAAGTAATACTTCTTGCCAAAAATGTTCTATTGAAAGAATTTGCAATAACCAAACGCATTTTGAAGGATATATAAAAAAAATATTTACAAAATCAATTTAAATTTATGAAACTTGTTTGTATTCCCAAAATAACAATAGTTGGGTATGGCTAAGAATGTAACCGGGACAGGTATACTAAAACGTAACCCGAACCCGAACCCGATAGGATTCTCAAAACCCGTCCCAAACCCTATAGGGTTTTTGTCATGAACCCAAAACCCGCTAGACAAACCTTATAGGGTACCTGAACCCGAAACCTGATATAAAATTAGAATAATTACATAATAAAATATTTAAAAACGTCATTATGAATGTTTTTTTTCATCTTTTTCTATTTTCGATCCATTCCCTAAATTATTAGCCAAGGAAAAAACTCTTATCATTACTCATGCAATCCTCTTTATAAAATCTCAATCATTTTCATGAGAAGAAAATCGTTGAATGAAACAGTGTGGCAACGGGAGTGAGAGACTTGAATATGACGAGAGTGAGCCAAGACCTAGACTGAAAGTGGAGACAATAGAGTATTAGTATACTGTCCTAGGGTTTTTTATTTTTCTAAATGATTTAATAAAAAAGAAAAAAATAGCTTTACAATTAATGGAGTACAGTTGGTTAATTTCAAAACTGAGGCCAAACATAATATATATATATATATATATTTATATATTTAAATGGGTTCAGGTTTCCCAACAGGTTTTATGCTTGTCCTAAAACCTATCTTAAAACCCTATAGGATTTTATTATTGATCCCAAACCCTATCGGGTATTTATCAGGTTAGATGGGTCGAATACCCTATAAAAACCCGCTCACTTACATCCCTAGCTATGGCATAGAAAATTGGGATATACTAGTATGGATGTTATTTCAAAACTTTTTTAAAAGAATCTTGCCAATGGTTTACTAAAAATAAATTTTCAAAATGACAAGATTTGTCAAGCATGCTAACAAAGAAAGCAAATTAAGACTTCTTTCAAGTCTAAGAATGTGTTTCCACCACTAGGCCATTAGAACTATTGCATATGGACTTATTTTATCCTATTCAAACTTTAAGTTTAGGAGACAAAAAATATACTTTGATACTATTTATGACTCCACTAGATGTACATGGATTTTCTGCCTTGCATCTAAAGGCGAAAAAAATCATGTCTTTTTTAGATATTGCAAGAAAGACCAAAATAAAAAAGGTCTTAATATTATATTTACTCAAAGTGATCATAAGGGAGAATTTAAAAATTATGAAATGAATAATTTTTATAGTAAATATTGCATTGAACATATTTTTTTAGTTTCTAGAATTCTACAACAAAATGATGTAGTCGAGAGTAAAAACATAAGCTTAATTGAAATGGCTAGAGCCATATAAACAATTTACCCAAATATATTGGGGTTGAAGCCATAAATACTATCTATTATATATCAAATAGAGTTTTTCATAATACTAATTCTTAAGAAAACCCCTTATGAGCTGTAGAAAGGAAAAAGACCTAACATATCTTATTTTCATCCTTTTGGCACTAAATGTTATATCTTAAACAATGGAAAAGAACAATTGTCTAAATTTGATGCCAAAAGTGATGAAAGAATGCTTCTAAATTATTTTTGACAAGTAAGGCATATAGAGTGTTTAATAAAAGAACATTAGTTAAAGAAGAATCTATACATGTTGCTTTAGATGATTCTTTTCCTTATTTATGCTTAAATGATGATGTGGATACTGTTTGTGCTGATTTGAATAAATTCTTTCTTGAAAATAGTAATAAAGAAGATAATGAACATAAAATGGATGCTGCATATGAATTTGCTAATCATGATCTTCCTAAACATTGGAAATATGCAAGATTACGTCCAAAAGATCTAATTATTGGTGAGCTTTTTAATAAAGTACAAACAAGATCATCTTTAAAGAATATGACTAACATTGTTTTATCACAAACAGAGCCTAAAAATAATGAAGTCTGAAAAGATGAATTTTGGATGCATACAATGCAAGATGATTTAAACTAGTTCACAAGAAATTATATTTGGAAATTGGTTCCTAGACTTGATAGTAGACCTGTTATTGGAACCAAATGAGTTTATAGAAATAAGCTTGATGAATCTAGAATAATAACAAGAAACAAGACTAAATTATTTGCTAAAAGTTATAATCAAGAAGAAGACATGGATTTTGATGAGACCTTTGCCCCGGTTGCTAGACTAGAAGCTATAAGAATGCTTTTGGTATTTGCTGCTTTTAAAAATTTACTCTTTTTCAAATAAATGTCAAAAGTGCTTTCTTAAATGGTTTTGTAAAAGAAGAAGTCTATGTAGAGTAACCACCGGGTTTTGAAAATAATGAATTCCCTAATCATGTCTTTAAATTAAATAAAGCTCTTGATGGTCTTAACTAAGCTTCTAAAGCTTGGTATGAAAGACTTAATAGTTTCCTTTTAAATAATAGATTTTTCTAGAGGAAAATTTGATACAACTCCATTTATTAAAAATCACAAGTTAGATACATTAATCTTGCAAATCTATGTAGATGATACTGTGTTTGGAGTTACTAATATGAGTCTTACAAATGAATTTGTTAAGTCCATGAAGAATGAGTTGAAATGAGCATAATGGGAGAACTCAATTACTTTCTTAGTCTTCAAATAAACCAATTCGAAAATGAAAAATTCATCAATCAATCGAAATATACAATAGATATGTTAAAAAGGTTTAAAATGGATAATTGCAAATCTAATCTTATACCTATGAACATAAATTTGAAATTTGATAAAGATGAAAATGGGAAAAATGTGTACGAAAAGCTTTATAAATGCATGATAGGCTGTTTGTTATATCTAATAGCTTTTAGACTTGATATCATGTTCTCGGTGTATGTCTATGCATGATTTCAATCTTACCCAAAAGAATCACACTTGAGTGCAGTAAAACGCATTTTTAAGTGTCTTGTAAGCATGATTGAAATTGGCATGTGGTATCCAAGGTTTACCTTTTTTGATCTAATTGGATACTCTAATGTAGACTTTATCAGGTGCAAAGTAGATCGGAAAAACATAAGCAGCACATGCCACTTTCTTGGAAATTCTCTAATATTTTGGCACTCAAAGAAGCAAAATTCTATTACATTTCAACTGTTAAAGCTGAGTATATAGCTGTTGTTAGTTGCTATGCACAAATTTTATAGATGAAACAAACCTTTCTTGATAACAGTTTATGACGTAGACGACCTAGTAGATGAATATTTGGAGGAAGCGGGAGTCATCGGAGCAAAGGAAGAGGAGGATGTCTTAAGGCCAGTTGTAAGTCGCCGGCCTTGGCCATTGAGCCACTAGCTTATATGGCTGGCTTACTATCACGAATTTGTTATTTTATTTCCAATTTTCTAAAGACCATATATTGTGTTTCAGGATAATTAATATTGCATTTATCACTTAGGATTTTATATTTATTAATTTCCTTTTTAGAATATATGGTATTTTAGGATAATCAATATTGTATTTATCACTTAAGATTTTATATTTATTATTTTCCTTTTTAGGTTTGTTCTAGGGTTTATTTGTAATAGTATAAATAGGCTCTTGAAACTTGTCTTGAACATTCTATTACATATTATTCATTTTTAAACCCTAATATTGAGAGACTTCTCTTTGGAATTGCATCAATTGTGTGGTTGAGATTTATTCATTGAGTGATCTCGTTTATCTGTGCTGCTAACTCGCTGTGTCAACTATATATACTCTGTCCTTGGGAGATTTAACAAAAGAGTATAGAAGTACGAAAAGAGCTTTTACTTGCGAATAAACAAATTATTAATTTTCTTGATCTCCTATTCATTAATTTGTATATCTCAAAAAAAAAGAGAGAAAAATATTCTAGTTCTATGTTCTTGCATTTACTATATATCTGAGAGCATCTAGAGAAAGAAATGAAACATTTTATTTCTTATGTGTTGTAAAGCATTGTATTGCTCAGCTTGAGCATGCGTTTTTGGTGATTAATAAAAGTAGTGGTGAAGTCATCGATTGGAGGTATTAGTTTACCGTGGAGAGCATGAAGTAGATCGAACTCCATGTTAAATTTGACTAATATTTTCTACCCCTATCTCTTTTGTATTGCATATTGTAATTTGTTGTTATTTTATGCCTTGCCATTAAAGTTGAAATGACCCGAAATGTCTAATCTCTCATATTAGACACGCTAAGTCTCCTAGCTACGTATAATACTTAAGTATTACACATAAGGGCATATGAAAAATGAGGTGTTTATATGGATTGTCTATTTAACCTGTTTAGATACAAAGCTTTATAAAACTTTACTCATCCAGGAGTAGATACTTTGATATAACAACACATAGACACCACTAACTTTTTATCTTAGGTTTACAAAAACATAATTATATACAATATAAGGAAGCTTAAATACTTTATATTACCAATTTAAGCTTATAAGTAAGCCATGTTTATACTAATACATTTTTAAAACAAAAATTGGTTTAGTCTCTCTTGTAAGGAAAATTAACAAGATCGTTCCAGGAGCCTTAATTGTCGCATTTATCTAAAAAGTCTTCAAGGTCTATCCTATAGTCCAAAGAATCATAAAACTTAGCTTCTTCAATACCTAAAAGAGAAAAAGTGAGCCAAAGGCCCAGTATATAGTAACACAAATAAATACGATATGGCATACAATCTTGAACTAATGCAAGGCAAAATCATAAATTATTTCTCTTTATTTAAGTCAACAAACAACATTGGAGTTCTCAAGCTTCGGTTTCAATCTTGGGGAATCTAGGGGTTCTAAGTAACTGTAGCTACTTAGAGGGTTAATATAAGCAGCCCGAATATTTATGTCTTTAATATAACCTCATATAGAAAAAGTAATTTCATCTAGGGTTTATGGTTGTTACTCAACTTTACTTAACTAAATCCATAATATCACCTAGTTCAATCATCCTCATAAAATGTGAACTAAATCATATTATATCATTTTAAGAGTAAGTAAATGTTACCTCGATACTATACCCCCTGTTAATTAGGCGCTGAGCCACCAATGAAAGTCATTGCATCATGATTAAAGCGGCCTAAGTGCCTAAACTACCATGTTAACCTCATTAATAAAGTTTTGCTCCCGAACCCGATTCAACGACACACGCATAAACAGTTCAAACAACTTTTAATTCCTTTTTAATTAGAATTGGTTTAGAAATGTCTAACCTAACAATTAACAATCACATTACTGCGTACGTTGATAAATAGTTTATCAGGAAAAAAACTAGTATTCGAACTCATTTGAGTATGAGAATCTGTCGAAGAAAACATTTCATATAAAACATTGTTAATTCACAATTATACACTAATTTATTAAGCCCTTGTCAAGTTCAAGTCAACATGTAATTCATATTCACACACACAAAATATATACATATATATATGTATACATTTATCAAATTTATCTCTCAATTGAATATTAACCCTTTAACACTTAACAAATTCAAATAGAACTCATAAAAAAAGAATAACTTAACATATATACATACAATAGGATTATATAGGCTTTCTATTTAATCACAAAACTAAGCAACAAATAAGAAAACACATGTAAAGTAATAAAATTATAACAAACAATTTTGTTTTAAGGTATACCGGCACAAACACCAGTAGCATAAATACAAAGGCCGGTGGTGTAGAGGTTTGGAAGAATTTCGCATGAAGTTTAGAAAGCGCAACGCCCTCTAAAATGGGCCATTTCCAAGGGCCATTTGGACCTAGGGATTTGTTCAAAAATCTCCAGAATGTGCTATGCCCTTTCATATAGGCTGTTTGGCCTGCATACCCTCTAAATAGGTAGTGTGACGGGGTGTTTGAACTATAACGAGTTTTCTTGTTTTAAACTTCACATTTTCCATATTTTTTACACATTTTACTACACTCTCAGCATTATACAAGCATCATATAACATGCTACATGCACTGAACAATTAGAAATATATATGAACTTCACTTCTCAACATCAAACAACTCTCACCACATCACATAACCTATATCAAATCCTTCATCTCCAAATTTCATCAACTTATGAGCAAACTCATAACAACTTACACCATTTTAAGCACTTCTAATAACAAACAACTTTAACACATGTAACCACTTGTCTACCACAACACATCTATCTTTAAACACTTCAACACACTCTAAGAACTCATTTAACTCTATTAATTGCCATGAATCATCAAAATCACCTTCAAACTACTATGAACCAACTAGAATAAGAAGTCATTCTTGTTATAAAAACAAAGGGAATAACAACCATAAAATCATGCAAACTAACCTTATGTGACTTTAATTTGATGGAGAACACTCGCTTTGAGTGATTATAATAAGAAAGTTCTTGATGAAAAATTTGTTGGTCTTTTTGGAGAGGAAAATGTCGATTTTGATGTCTGTTTAAAATTGTGTTTTGGTTGCAAATTTTGCTCTGATATTATCTTATCTTTGGCTAACTTTAGGTGGCTAATAAAAGAGAGAAAAAGACTTAGGCTTGGGACATGATTTAGAGCTTTGTCTTGGGCTTAAAATGACTTTAAAAAATCTCCTTTAACTTAGTTTAGCTTTTGTTGCATGACATGAGTTTAACTTATATCAAACTAACAACACAATGCAATACAAATACCTAATTATCCTAGCACATCAAATTCTAACATGCATAATTTATCAATTAAAATATATTCGCAAAATTTTCATATTTCAGATAAGTAAAACATATACATGCTATACACCACTATTACTAAATCACACTATCACATGATATTTTATTAACTAATTATTTATCATAATTTCTATGTTTTAAGTAAACATAACCTATAGATATGCAAATTAATTATGCATTGAAATTCTTGGTTATTTAAAAAGTTATATTTGATCTACCTATTAAAATTAACTAGTTGAATTTTTAGGGCAAATACTCCATTCACTACCCCCCACCCCCTTCTCTCCTCCCTCCCTCCCTCCTCCCTTTTAAGTATTTTATAATGTATTTTCACATTTTCAGTTGTGACTATTTTAAGGTTTAAACTAAGCTACCGAAAATTCTACCGAGAATAAAATTCACAAAGTTAGAAATTTAAATAAAACTAGTATGAAATATTGATTACGGGTATTTCCTTATTCAGATGATGGGAATCCTGAAGTTACAAAACCCACAGATTAATTTCAACTAAGGATCTTTGGCATAGCTAAGTGAGTTTTTCCTTATGATATATTACCTTGTTTGTACTTATAGAAGTAGTTGTACTAGCATAATAAAAAAAACATAAAAAATGAATATGTATGGGCTTAAAGGGGTTATGTATGTGCTTACTTGATTGTGTGATGAAGTGAATACTAAGCATATTGTAACCTTAGAAGGTTTGTTTAAATATATTTGTTTATTTTATACGTATGGTTGTTATGTGCTGATTTAAATTGCTTAATCGCCCCTTTAAATGAACCATAATATGGTTTGGTACGAAAGAAATAAATAAGCATGCATAGCACCATTGAATCACATTCATAAAGCTACTACTCTTATGCAAGCGATTGGGTGGATTTCCAAGTTATAGTGCAATCCTGCTCCAAGCATTAGGAACTAATCGTTCAAGAATATGGCCTCATGAAGGAGCTGTGCCATACTTATCGCTATGTGCAGGTGTCTGGGCCGGGGACTTGTAATGGAAGTCACAGAGACCTGCTAAGGCAATCCCAAATCCCTGCCACAGAGGGCATAAATCAGTTCTATGTATAGTTTCCGGTCAGCTGTACATATTTGTGTGTTTCATGTATTAGTTGCTTGAGCATAACATATGCTTGATCTAAAAAACTTGTTTGTTTGTGGTTGTTGGTGCAAATGATGGGAAACATCTTATTAAATATGTTATAAGGTTACACCCCTATAGATTTTTATTATCACAAGAATACGTATAGCTGTAACTAAGGAATACCATGCATGAGGTAATAGCCAATGAACCCATGGAGCTTTGGAAGAAATTATGGGAGGATATGATGTAGATTCCTTGTTAATCTCTTTATCTAGACTTTATTAATTTGGAGATCACTATGGATGATTTTAATATCCTAACCTAATTAAGGACATTTGCAGGGTATGCCCCTAAGAAATGTAATCCAATTTGTTTAAGTTTAATGTTATATAGTTCTCTTGCATTAATATTTAATTACTACCATCATAAGTTGTGCTACTCAATCAAGTTCCCTCTATTATGAAGTACGCCTTATACATAGCGTGGGAACCCTTGAGTGACTAAGATAGTCATTCATAGAATTCCAGATTATGTACGACAGGCTCTCATGTTTAAGGTACTCCTTGGGACATGACATATTCCCTATGACTTGACTTCTTAGAATGGATAATAATATTTTATTACTTTCATAAATGAATATTCTCATTATGAGCGCCTCATGGAAGTCTCAATCTTTGATGTTTATAAGAAATACCAAACTAAAGTAGCAAATCAACCTAATAAAAAAAAAATTAAAGCTATTAGGTCTAATTATGCTGGTGAAGATTGTTGTGATTATAACAAATTAGACAAATCAACGAAAGAGATTAAAGACCACAATGTAATTCTATATCTGAAACCCCATATGAATTATAGGCTGGTATAACATTTAGTATTAAATATTTCCATATTTAAGATTGTCTAACAAAAGCTATGTTATGCATGCCCAATAAGAAAAAACTAGACTTAAGAACAGTTATCTACAACTTTGTCAAATATTTAGAATGATAAAGGGATTTAAAATTCTGTGATTGTTTATGTAGGTTTTTTTCAAGATCGGAAATGTTAAATTTCTTAAGGATGTTGAACATAGTGGGAGTACACTAATAAGATGTGTTGAACTAGAGGAGAAATAAACATCCATACAGTTACAACTTAAAATGTATTAATGTTTATACCTACTATTATTTAAGATGCAAATATGGATGTTCAAAATATTTTTAAGATTCCTCTTACTTTCGTAGAGGATCAAGCTTTAATATGTGTTGAGGAATCACAACCTCAAGTGGAAGTGTTATTGTGAAGAACTATTTTTGCAAAGAAGACTTGAAGCTCCAATGTCTATATCACATGACTTCAAGAACATGAGTTTAATATAAAAGTGGATTAATACCATAAAAGGGCAAATCCTAAAAGTGGATTAATACCATAAAGGAAGAGATGATATTAATTAGTAATAATGATGTTTAGGATCATATTAAATTACCTTAAGATATGAAATCGATTAATAATAATTGAACTTAAGACAAAGGAAGGTGCAAAGGGTAATTTTAAAATATATTAAAGTGTATCTTGTTGTGAAAGATCTCACTTGAAAGGAAGGCATTTACCTTAGAGACCTTCTCTCCATTCACTAAAACACTCTTTTAGAGTTATTATGAGACTTAAAGCTCACTATGACCTTGAACACCATCATGTGGAAGTAAAGATCAATTACTTTTCCGAGTTGTAATGTTGATGAAATAATATATATGGAACAAATAAAAAATTTTGAATCTAAGGAATCAAAAAAACTAATTTGAAAACTAAAGAAATTTATTAATGGATTAAAGAAAACAACTCATCAATGGTATAGAAGTTTGATTGTATGGTTTTCTTTTTTGATTTCAGGAAATATTATTGATTAGTGTGTATATCACAAGATCATTGGGTATAAAATCATAATTCAATTGTTATATGTTGATATAACATATTACTTGTAAACAACGGTGTAGGCCCATTACATGATACTAAGAGATTTGTCTCAAATAATTTTGATATGAAAGATCTTTACATGCGTATTTTCAGTTAGGCATACAAATCAATCATTATTGTTCACAAGTATGTTAAACTTATCAAAAAGGGTATACATTGAAAAGTACTTAACAGATTTTGCATGAAATATTCTCACTAGAAGATAAGTGATAAGTACCATTTGCTTCAATGTCTTAAGAGTAGCATTGAAAAAAAAAAAAAGGAAAGAAAGCATCAAGGTAGATTCCT
Source organism: Combretum micranthum (assembly GCA_024138025.1). Taxonomy (NCBI): domain Eukaryota; kingdom Viridiplantae; phylum Streptophyta; class Magnoliopsida; order Myrtales; family Combretaceae; genus Combretum; species Combretum micranthum. The sequence goes on along the minus strand of JAMXBD010000543.1, from coordinate 758,462 downwards.
TATGCATCAATAGTAGAAAAATCTTATATATGCTCAAGTATATATATACATCTAGATATTACATACATTGTTGAAATATTTAGAAAATATTTAAGTAAACTTACGATATATAATTGAAATGCAACAAAACACATTATGTGATAATTGCAAAGAATAAAATATTTTATGCTTACATATCAAGATCTAATTAGTTAAAGTGTGGGTATTTGAGTTCAATTTCATCAGGTATCTTGATAAAAGAAAGTTAACTTTTAGGTTATGTTTTCATAATGGTTGACAAAACAGTGTCATGAAAAATTATCAAGCTTCCTTTATCATGGAAGAAAAATTTGTTGCTTATTATGAGATGTTAAATTGGAGAATATGGTTACTAAATTTTATCATAAGAATGAAAAATTATTGCTGGTATTAAGAGATTATTAAAGATTAATTTTGATAACATGGATGTTGCACTGTATTTCAAGAACAACAGTAATTTATTAAAATCAAAATACTTCATTATAAAATTTCTTATTGACAAAAAGAGGATTCAAAGTTCTCAAGTGACAATTGATCATATTTGTACAAATATTATGGTTTAGACTCACTTACCAAGTGTTTACCACCTAAACTATATCATGAACATATCTCTCATATAGGTGTTACAAGTTTTGATGGTATGGCAATTTAGTGGGAGTTTTCAATGCTTAGTTGTATTCTATTTTATAATTGACTTAATAGCCATTTTGGTTAGGGAAAATGCACAATTTATGATCTAAACTTTAACAAAAAGGGCAATTAGATACCTGAACTTTAATTGAGCTTTTTGTGCCCCTAAACATTACCTCACTCAATTATTGCTTGACATGTTCCATTATCTTAAGAGACAATAAAAAAGTAAGATAGTGTTTCGGGGCATGAAAAGTTCAATTGGATATGAAATTAGACTTTTTAATGTTCAGGTACCTAATTGACCTTTTCATTAAAGTTCAAGTATCAAATTGGATATTATCCCTTTGACTACTCTAAACTAACGTTATTTGTTCCTATGGTAGCTACACATAAACTAAGGATGATGTTGTGAGTTATAAAGTTTGATATATTAGAAATAGACATGTTAAGTGTGTAAATTCTATACTACATATCCATACTTGATCTATGTCATTAGTTGTATAAATATTAGTGACCATTGATGAACTGTGTCACAACATAAGATGACAAAGGTAGCTTTACCCTATTGATGTGATTAATTGACTAGATTGCTTCTATATGAGGCTCGTTATAGATGATTAAGGCTAAACTAATAAGTATTTATAATATACAATTGTGAGGTGATATATGTGACCCAAGTGAGAGATCGTGAGAATTTTGTGGGTCACCATATCAATTAATTATACATTATCAATTATTCCTTGTGTTAAGTTAAGGAATGAAACCCATTAAATAAAAGTAATCATCAAATTACTAGTAAGTAAGGCTTTTAAACTGAACTTTATAGGCTTTCTAGCATGGACATTAAGGTGTAAATACCCTTATATTAGAATTTACTTATTATGATAGGTGATAATGGAGTAAAATAATGAAGCATATAATTAGCCTGAGCAATTTCCATTTTTCACATTTTGTCTCTCTTTTTTGAAATACCATACATATAATTTAAAAGTTAATTAATAGTTAAGGAGTGGCAATTTGGTAAATAATAAGATTTTTAAGCATGAGTATGTTGGTAATTTTAGTGTCCTTTAAAGGATGCGTTGGTTGGCAGAAAAGTTTAAATAAAGATATGAGATGTAGCTGCCATCTGTTCCTTTTGTTTCTTCACGTATGTATAGAAGATAAATGATATTCCTCTCCTTCTCAACATCCTTCTACCAATTTGGAAAAGTTTCAATAAGTTTCTTTGGTAAGCAATTGGTTTTCCTTATTTCTTTCTTTCTTCCATGAATCAACACATGAGTAGCGACCACATATGATAATGATAATGACAACAACTTTCTCCAAATGGAATAAAGGAGTTTAAGGAAGGAGTCCTGGTGAAATCTTTCGGAGTACATAGTGAAGGTTAAATAATAAAAGAAGAAGATCGGGAATTTTCAAGAAGGTAATGATGTTAGTATGTGTTTTTTATCATCTATGTGTGTTAAATGCAATATAGAAAGGTAGCATACACGTGGGTATGGTTTTAGGATTGAGAATGTGTTTAAGAAATGGTGAAAGTGATGTTGTGTTTGAAAATAAGGAAATTCTCACGAAAAGAGGATTTATAGAAGTACACAGCTTGATATAAGGCTGTATATCTCTTGAATGACAAAAGATAGTGTTTTCCAAAAGTACACAACTAGAATATGACCCCATATTGTAAATCGTGTATCTCTCTATGTTAAAATAGTTTTTTTTTCCTAGAAAAACACAATCAATATACAAGCCCGTGTATCAAGTCGTTTTTCTCTTTACATTTTCAATGAAGAATGAACTTGGAAAGAACACAACATATACACGACCTCATGTTTTTGGTTGTGTTTCTTTTAGTGATTTAAAATTTATGCCTAGAAAAAAACACCTGGTCGTGTATCCCCTGTGTTCTGCCCATGTTCTACCCATATACTTCCTTGTAGACTATTTTATGACTTGTCTTCTCTACCAAAATGATACTCAACCTATGCTCACTTATGCACTAGCTTGTACATGTCATAACACCCTTGAAATCACCTTTCTCTTGCAAAAAAATGACCAGGAACTATTTAACTCTTTTCTTTGCAAATTACAAAATACATTGAGAACCTGGATAATAGTAGAGTAAGGATGAGTATATTAGGAATGTAGCAAGAGTGGTTTAGATGTATAGAAGCTTTTAAGTGGTTTGTTTATATGTAATTTAAGTAGTAGATATTGGTTTTGGAGCGGAACAGCTTCTAGGTATGTGTATACCTTGCTTGTTACTTATGCTTGTTTAGAGTAGAAACTTAAATAGACTAATTAACTATCCAACTTTAAAAATGTGCTTGTTACTTGTGCATGGCTATTGGTAATAGGTAGAGCATATCCACGTTATTATCATGACAACCTAATGATCTATGTGTGGTATTTTCTAAAATTAGAGTTGCGCATGGAAATGATTTGGGTAGATCTAGTTGTTTCAATTTTGAGAAAAATGGGGAGTACCTATATTTAATTTTGGACTCTTGGGTGTTGGAGAGTACTCAACAATATATATATATATATATATATATATATTACTATACTTATATGTGGTGGGATATTGAGGTATCCTTATGTTGCTTCCCTAACTTAAAGTAAGACAACAAAATAATAGTTATTACATTAGTAATAAGTATACATGTCAATGTGTGTTTGCTTAATCATGTGTGAGTGTTTGTGGTATACCATATTGAGCTACGACTCACCCTTTTCTTTTTTCAAGTATTGATGATGAATGTGTAGACCATTGTATCACTAGGAGCTTATGGTTAATGGACTAAGAATATCACTAGCAATGAACAGGTTCAGATGATGAGTAGAGATTATGGAAAAATAAAGTAGTTGGTTTAAAGAGTAGTAGGTGCTTTGTGTTTATTAAAGAATATCTTATAGTGATAACTTATGATCCTTGTAACTTTATTATGGTAAATGTTACTTACTCTTAAAGAATATAGGGGTAATGCCCAATTTGGTGCCTGGACTTTGATGAAAAGTTCAATTAGTTTCCTAAACTTTAAAAAGTGCAATTTCATACTCAATTAAACTTTTTGTGCCCCCAAACACTACCCCACAATTTCATTATTTTTTTTTTTTTTAGTAGTGGACACGTGCAAGGCAACAAGACCATAGGGTAGTGTTTAGGGGTACAAAAAGTTCAATTAGGTACAGAAGTTGGACTTTTTAAAGTTCAAGTTCCTAGTTGACCTTTTCAACAAAATTTAGGTAACAAATTGGGTATTTTCCTAAGAATATAAGTAGATACTTTTATGGCTAATCATGGTTACGAGTGAACTTATGAATAGTTTAGAGTCATTTATATATGAGTGACTTTGAAGCATTTATTATGTGTATTACAGTTATAGCAAGTTCTAAGGCTTTGTGTGTCCATATATGATGTGGACACGTGGTGGGTTGTGAATGACCCTAATATTAGGATAGCACACTTTCCTCCCATCAAGTGAGAAAGCCTAAGAGTAAACATTGTTATAGTTTAAAGACTAGACCCTTTAAATTTCCACTTAAGTTATTGATTTAGGTATGTGTTCTTAATCTTTCTTCTTCGTTAATGATCTAACATGACTTTTCCTTAGGTTATCCTTATAATATCACCATAAAGATTTTAGCTTTAACAATTAAAGTTTTTCTTACAATTAGGAGTTATAGAAAGAGAATTAACATATAGAGGCAAGTTCAATTAAGGATACAATGTTTAATTAAGTGGTTAAATAATATATATATATATATATATACAACATTATATAAAGTGGTGCAAATAAGATTTATTATTGTACTATTATAAAAAATGCTAATGTGGTACACTTGGGTAAAATCATGTCAATGTCCACTTGTAATACTAAAAAGAACATTGATCCATTTATTTTAATCATTCACAATGTTGATCCTTTCTTTACACCACATATAATATTGATATATTTTTTAAACCACTTAAAACATTGTTTTCCTATTTGAATATATCCCAAAGTGTTTATCTTTTTCAGTTTAATTTTTCTATTATAGAAAAATTAGAATCACACTTCTTTTTTGTTGAAATAAGAGTATGACTCAATGAATTGTTTAATAAATACTTAAACAATTAATAAAGCACCTTTAAATGAGTCATTGTGATAATAAATATTTTTTTTCCTTCAAAAAAAGTTTTGGGGTGTTGTGGTACTTTTTCTTTTTCTTTTTTCTTTTCTTTTCACCTTTAGTTTTAGTTTTGTTTAATGATTATATTATAATTCTTGTAAATGATATAAGAAAATTCTAATGATCTCTTCTTAAGAATCTCAAATTAAGTGGAGAGATCCTTAAAATGTTGATGTAATAATTTAAGGACTCCATTGGGGTCCTCAAATTCAAAGATGCTTGTGAATAAGTTTCCTTGTGAGTACTATTAATCTTAATATAGACTCTTTCAATTAACTAACTAAGTTTTTCTTCCAAATGAATCTCATAGGAATGGATAAAATATGGTTCCATTCAACTTGATTAGTTACTAGACCATACTATATGGTTTACTTGACATCCTTTCGACATACCTTATTTTGATAGTAACCATTACATTCATATTTTAATTGAATTTATTGTACATCAAAAGGTGTATATACATATGTTTTATATTAAAACTTTAAGGTTTTCAAGAATAGTTTACATCAAATGTTGAATAAGTATAATAAGCGAATATAAGATGTTTGGTTTGTCATATTATAGTATTTTTGGTATCTTATTTTTATCATTTTCGAACATATTGTTTGTTAATCAATAGATATAGATTAAAAAATTAAAAATTTTTACTCATAAACATATCAAACAAACCTGATATAGATGTAAATAAGATATAGATAAAATACAGATGAAAATGAAACAATCCAAACATATCCAAAATGGCATAAAAAGTGGATTGAAGAATCTCAATCATAAGTTAAAATTTTCTTAGCAACTTGATTTGATTTTAAAAAGAAATCAACTGAAAGCATAATAAAATCTAAGAAAGCTAAAGAAGAACATCCATGCTTCCTCTCTCAAATGTTCCTTTCTCTCACTCAAATCCTGCTTCTCCTACAGTCGATGTTACAATCCCACATAGATAAAAAACTAGAAAAAAAAAAAGAAAAATTTAAAATCTAACCTAATGCACATACTAAAGAGAATCATAAACCTTTGAGTGATCTTGATCTCTAAAGTCCTCATTTAATAGGCTTTCGAATCAAATGCACTTTCTCTAGTGCTTGTTGATGAATCACAACAATTGCATGATACTAATAACATTGCTACCTCTTTAACTTAAAAAGTATCATATAAAGAAAAGCCATGCTGGACAATTTTAGAGGCTTGTGAGAAGACTTTCTTTAAAGATTCATCAGATGAAGTAAAGGATGATGAGGTAGAACATAACATACCTAATCAACGACAATAGAGAGCTAAATACACCTATGGACAAGGGGAGTCATCATCCACATTGCATGGATAATCAAATAAGTAACTCAAAAGATGCTTCTTATAGCCATAATGTTGATAACAATTTGACATATACTTATCAACATAATACTTTGGAAAAAAATTCATTTGCTACATGAGTTGGAGATGTTTGGCTCCATAATAATGGTGAGACTTTAAAGGAACTAGTTGTCTTTAAATCTAAACCCCCTCGCCATGGTCTACCTTCTTTTGCTCTTCATACCACCCAACATTTTTCTCTTGAAAAATTAGCAAGGCTTAAGGGTAAAAATAGATAAGAAGATCTTACTCACATTCAAGGTTCGCATTTTTTGTTTGGAGGCAGAGCTACCCATAATCATAGAGGATTAGCCTTTTGAATTTTCTTCAAGGACATGTACTTTTTCACAATACTCCATCTAGATCAAACCAAGTATATGCAAGAATTCTCTCATACCACATAAGCGATGTGCCATGAATTCAAATCTTTCTAACGCAAAAGGAAGCTATAAGTCTTCAAAATCAAAGAACAACCCCATCAACTTCATACCTCCTGATAGTGTTTCATGTGGTAGTTACAATTACGTTCAGAATACAGACTTTCATTCCAATGTGTCAATGGAGAGAGACGTTAATGTGCCTAACGGTTTCTCAGCTCATCATTCAAAACGAAATTGGTGGTACCGAATTTTGCTCTACTAGTGAAATGACCAAAGTTAATTTATAACTAATGCATGTTAAATTTGATTGTTACATGTGGGTATCTGTATGTGTAGTGTGAATTGTATGTGTTAGGAAGTAATAACTAGATATTAGTCTATGGTAAATATATTTAGAATGGTAGTTTATTTATGCTATCCATTGTTATGTTAATGCTAGTTGTTGTTATGGAGATTAATACTTGATGAATTAAGCTTGTTTTTAAACAAAAACTTAAGTCTTTAAACTTAGTAGATTTTTGGACCTATTAAGCCCCAAATTAAGCCCAAAATCAAAGCCAATTAAGGCCCAAAGCCCTTAGCAAATCTACCCCAAAAGTTAATATTTATTTGGATAAATATCAAGCTTTAATGTTACACTTTAGACATCCAAAAGAGATAAAGGGAAGGAAACTTTGTAACTCTAAAAAACCAATATTTTCCAACATCTAAACTAAGTTTTCTCGGACCAAAACACACCAAAAATCCATCCCCAACCATCATATATACATTAAGGTAAGTTTGTATGATATTTAAAGTGTTTTATTTCTCTTTTAATCCATGAATTTTCTATCAAAAGTAATGCATAATAAAGATATGTGTATTGTTATATTGTGAAGTTGAGATAGCTTAGGACTTGTTATGGAAGTGCAAGAATGGTGTTGAGTTATAGTGGGATGAGAAGTTGTTATTATTGAGTTTTTTGAGGAGTGGATTCATGTTGAAGTAAATGGAGGTGAAGTAAATTATCAGTGTTTTGTATGTCTTAATGGTTGAGGAAGGAGTTTTGTATTTCATTGATGTTAGAAGGAAGTTTGTGTGTGCTTGATGATATAAGGTTCTTATACCATGTGTTAGGAAGGTTATATTATGGTTTGGAATGAATTGGAAGAGTTAAATGTAAAAATTTTCGTGTTTGAAAAACAGAGGATTTCAGCAACCTAAAGTGCAGTGTACGTCACCTTGAATGCCACCGGCGTTGTAAACCCCGGAAAATTTTAGTAAATAATTCCAAAATAAACATCGAAAATAACTCTAAAAATGACTCCAAATTAAAACCAAACTTCGACTAGTCTTAAATCACGAACAAATCTAGAAATTTCTTAATCTTAAGAGAAAATGAGATTTCTTAAAAATAAAATAAGAACTCAACAGTCTTCAAATTCAAAACCACTACGTATGACAAATTCTATATGTAACTCGAACTTGTAAAATCGAGTAATATAGAACCCAAAAACAATTTATTAAATAAGTAAATAACGATAAACCTTCGAAATAAAACTCAATTCAAGAATTTCGAAAACGTTAAGAGATTTTACATACTTACAAAAATAAAATTTAATATAAATTTCTCAGACTAAATGTGTTGTATAAACAAAAACCCTCAGTTTCCAAATTGACAAAGATCTAAACCAAAAAATCACCTGGAATCCTAAGTGGAATATAGTAGTTCATGTAAGCCCCTAATTTTTAGGATAATATCAAGTTCAAACCCTAAACCGGAAAGTCAATCGAAAAACCTAAGTCAACAAATTCCCAAGAAACCCTAGTAATTTAGATCCGACAATTCTGTATTCCTAAAATTAGGATTTTAAATATGAGTAAAGGGTGTAGTTTGGTTCGTAATAATATTAGAATGTTTTAAAAGATAAGATTAGCAAATTTTCGATCTATTTCGAACCCGTCGGGTATTGACTTTGAAAAGCATGTCCCGAGGCTCGAAATATTAAATATATGATATTAATGTCGTTAGACTCGTAATTTCATAAGTTACAGTTATAACCTTTTTATCATATTTTCACTACTACCGGTACTTTAAATGTCTAATCTACTTTTTGAATTCTTCTACACTATTCATAAGTACAACTACCATAACCTATTTCTTACATCCTCACACCCTACTCTTAAAATTTCATCATTTTCCTTACAATTTTTTTCCAATATAACTTTATTACTTAAATTACTTAATTAATTTCAAAACTTACACAACACACTTTTCTCTCTCTCAACCCTCCAAAACCAGCGCAACTCCTTCCCTCTTTCTCTCTCCAATTTGTTTTATTTTTTTTTTTTTCATTTATCACATAAACCCTAATCCACAAGTCTATATATACTCCTTTATACCAACTTCCTCTCACTTTCGCACTTTTCACAAAGCTAAACTCTTGCAAAAAATTTTCTTTCTCTCTTCCTCTTCTTTGCAAAACCAAACACTCATACACACACACATTCACATATTTTTCTTCAAGTTTCTTGTTCCAATCTTCCAATACGTAATAGATGTATACTTTATTATCTTAAAACATGTAATGGCAAGTTCATTCATGTGTGATTCCACACAATATCCCCACAAGCTTCAAGTTAGGGATGTGGAAACACTTGAACATGAGATTCTTACCATCACAATGTTATAGATCTTGTTATTTGAAGTTATTTTGCTATTTTCTTGCTTTATTTTCAAGTTATGTTGTTATTGCTAATGATTTGTGCACATATTCATCATTCACATAACCATCATAGTGTTCATGGATTAATAACTAGTTTAGTAAACTAGATCTAGTGGTTTTAAGTTCATAAATGTATTAGATTTTTGTTTTATTTTCTTAAATAACTTGTAATAGCTTGATGGTAGTAGGAAAATATTAGAAAGCTCAAGATCTGTTTTAGTTTTTAAAAAAATCATTTTTGAAAATTTGGATAAAAAGGGAACCATATTTAGAAAAGCTATTTTTTCAACATCAAAATGTGCATTTTTCATTTAAAATGAAGGGTTTAGAAAATAGATATCATAAATGAGCAGTTTAATGAGTAAATTTTAGATCTATGAGTTTAAAGTTTACTACTATGGATTTTTTTTATATTTATGTTCATAGAAAGTGTAGATCTTGGTTTTGAACTTAAACAAAAATGGTGAAATTCGTATCTAGCAATACTCATTTTTAAAAACCATTTCCCAAGTGTCAAAATGGAAGTTTTACTTGAAATAATGAAGGCTTAATGGGTATATATCATCAAGACTTCATTTTATATGGTTCAAAGGTGATTTCAAAGATTATTTTTTGAAACAAAAATCCTATTTTCGGATCTAGACAAAGGCTAACTTAAAAACATGTTTTCCAACTTAAAAATGAAGTTTTTATTCAAGATATGGAAGGCTCTTAAGATAGGATATGTAAGGGATGAATTTTCATAAGTTTAGATAGATTTTATCAAAAGATATGTCCAAAAATAAATTTTGTAAATTCGGATCTCAACCAAGACCAATTTTGAAAACCCATTTTTTAACACCAAAATAAAGGATTTGTTAAAAAAATAAAAGGCTTATGGAATATGTATCAATAGGAGATATTTTTTATAAGTAAATGGTAGATCTACTAATAGAGATTCTTAAAATAGGAAGAGATTACAAAATATAAAATTAAGTTTTATCCTAACTTTGTGAAATTCGGATGGTTTCAAGACCATGCCTTAAAAACCGTTTTATTAACTCAAAAACTTGTATTTTATATGAAAAATGAAGATTGTAGGTCATAGATATCATCAAATAATGATTTTTATAAGTTAATATGGGATTTGCTAAAAAAATATGTAGAATAAAGAGTAGTAATAAAGTAGGAAAATTTATGTTGTTTGTCATTTTAAGAAATTCGTAATAATAGAATAATGGTATGAAAACCCCTATTTTTCAAACTCAAAATGAAAGTTTTATTAAAGAAATGAAGTCCTTAGTGATTAGGTATGGTTGAGCCTTAATTTTCTAAGTATCAAATGAGTTTACTTAAAGGAATCACCACAAAAACAATTTTTATAAAATTCGGATTTTGGGATGAACCATATTTAAAAACATGTTTACAAAGTGTAAAATGGAAATTTTTGTTGAAAAATAAAGGCCTTAAGGAATATACATAATAAAGGCTTGATTTTAACAAGAATAAATATATTTTATCAAGAAATTTTTCTAAAAACAAGTGAAGATTGTCAAGAATACAAGATTAACCTTTCTAAGTTGATTTTTTATAAAGTCTTACAAAGAAAAAGTTTTCTAAAAATTTTTTTTATTCAATATCATCAAGAACATGTACATATATATCTCATGACATATTATTTATGATAGTAACTTGTTCATATTGCAAGTATACTTGCTTTGGATAGTAGAAACTTCACGAACTTTCACAAAATCAATTTTTCCATTTGGTTTTCGCTACTGATCTGAACTGATCAGATCTTTTCAAAGCTTCAAAGTTTTCAAAACTTAAATATGATATTAGAATTAGATATATCTTTCGAAGTATATAGAAATCAGTATATAATTTGCTAAGTTTCGAGTTAAAACAACCAAGTTATGACCGTTTTAAGTCGGAATTCCCGCATAGGACGAGAATTAAGAATTTTCTAGTTTTGTTAAATAGTTTGGATTAGTTAAGTGATGAAATACTTATTAGGATATTTTTTCCTTTTTAGGTGACCCCGAAATCAACGATTCCATACCACCGGATTACTTTTACTAAGAGACCGGTGATCCAATGGTTGAGTGAGTTTTCCTCTTATTTTGTTACCTTATCTATGCTTGTAGCTAGTTGCATTAGAATTATAGGAACAAGATAAAAGCCAATATGAATGAGGATGGGATAATCAATGACACTTTGATGTATGTATTGCAAAGAATACTAAAGCATATTGAAACCATGATTTGATTAGGTAACTGCACTGTTCATGTTATTTCTGTTTATGTATATGATATTGGTTGGTCACTCTAAAGAATGTATAAATAATTTGACTTAAGCAAAAATAAATTGGTCATGCATCGCATTGGATAAGTTGCATTTGGTAGCGTACTACTCCTACGCAGGTCAATCGGTATGGTCCGAGGATTCGTTTGGATAATGAGACCAGGTATCAGAGCTCATTCATAGGGAACTCAGGCACATCGGGGATGCAATCCGTGTATGAGCCTAGCCAAGTCGAGTGCTATGAGTCTGGGGGGCTTCAAGGACTAGCAGCGGTCGTGTAGACTTTCAATACCATTCCCTAACCCTTGATACAGAGGACGTAAATCCGTTCTATGTATGGATTCCGCATACCCATACATAATTGTCTGCTTACGTGTTTGTTCATGCATAGCATATGAATGATTTATAACTTGCTTGTTATGGTTCGAAATTAAGGGAATTCTCACTAAGCTAGTGTAGCTTATACCCCAATAGATGTTCGAATAAATAGGTTGACGGGAGAATGCTACTTGGGGACCAAGATAATTGGAGCCGAATATGACTTCGGGATTTCGGTAGGAAGTAAGAATACTTGAAGATATTAGCTAGGTTTTGTGAATTGTCTTGTAATATTTTGTATAGTGAAATCTGTGGATGAATTGTTATTGAAGTATAGTGAATTGTATTTCCTTTACATTGTTACTCAAGTTATATTAATATAAAATGTACTACTTCGATGTGTCTCCTCTATGTGTAAGACACCTTGTACATAGTATGGAAGCCTTTGCATGACCGAGACGGTCATTCCTAGGCTTTAATATTATGTATGGCGGACTGCCATGTTTAGAGTAAAGGTGTTCATGGTTCGGTTAACCGGTCCGTGGCCATATTTTTTTATCCTAACGTAATAATCGAATTTTCAATATCCTGATCCTAAACCGATCCATTATGAACTGTTAACTGCCTTAACGGTTAAACTTTTTTTGGTTAATTTTTTCGGTTTTCGGTTTTTAACCGTTTAACATAATGGTTGTGCAAATTTTGCACTTAACCATATTTTTCAATATGTCCGTAAAGAAATTAGAGTATTTTTTTGTATAATTATATCAAAAACTATAAATTAAGAATATAAGACAAGTAAAATAGTTGTTAATATATATCAGTGCCATCAAGATAATCATCATAATAGCCTTTTACTCATGTATTCTTATCAACCTTGATCAATTGAGCTCCATACAAAACCTCAATCAAACACCACCATTCTAATTTTCAAACATATATGTATTTGTTTCTTTTTATTTGAATCATTCATTTTAACATAATTTATATTGATAACACTAAAAAATTATTATATTATATTATAAAATATATATATCTATAATTACGGATCGGTTAAATCCCGGTTTCTAGAATCCATCGGTTTCTAGAATCTAAAAACCAAAACCAAAACCGAAAACCAAAAAAATTAAAAATACTAATACTAAACCGAAACCAATTGATCGATTAACCGTTTTTTTTCGGATTAGTTTTCCAGTTTTGGTTCGGTTATCCTAAACATTTAGTTTTTTTACACATCCCTAGTTTAGGGTACCTTTTAGGGTGTGACAAGCATACCTGCCAGCGTTAAGGTTTAGGTTTCTGATCTTTGGAAATTCATCTTAAACGCCGCTGGCGTTGAGGTTGATATTGCCAGCAAAAGACCCAAAAGTTTTATACATAATGTATTTCTTAATGCTGCCGGCATATAATCCCATACCGCCGGTGTTAATGCTTGCAATGCCGACGTTAATTGCCAGCATGGGCTTTGGAAATTTCAAATTTTCTAACTATCTTCTAACATCTTCCAATACATGATATAAGACTTGATCAAAGATTTGCCTTGTATGACGTTATATGATATATATATATATATATATATGTCGTGTGATGATTTTTTATTGTTTTTAAATAAAATTCAATAACTTCCTAAGTTCTAATCTAATGAGTATAAGCTTGACTTAGGATAGTGATGTTGATATAGTTGATTTGTGTGGAACAGAGATAGACACTCAGTTGGAGATTCCTTTTGATTCTCAATCTAATCCAGGTACACAATAATTTGATTGATTATTACTTAGGACAGGCATATTCACATTTGACTTTAATAAAAGACTAATGAAAAGTTTATTTCAATGATTTGTGGTTAGTCGTGTTTAGTCCAAGGAACGGAAACCTTGTCATGATGCAATGGCACGGTAGTTTAGGCACTTAGTCCGAATCTTTGTCATGATACAATGACTTAAATTCATGATGCAATGGTTCATCATCATGCAATGGTAGTTTATCTTAATGGCTAAGTGGATAGCTAATGGGGTCAATTGTATCGGTATATTCTTTACGGGAGGAAATAATATGTTTTAGTTCAAGGGTATGGGACCGTTGAACTAATTGATGTTATTGACCGAGATAAGTGGAGTGTATAAAGGAGTGTGAACCCTAGATGATGCTATTAATAATCTTTATTGGTTAGATATAGGAGATATAGATATCTGATCTATCTATATCAAGCCCCTAAGCAGCTACTATTACTCAGGACCCCCATAATTCCTAAGCTTGAATCGGAGTTTGAATACTCCAGTGTTGTTTTACTCACTTAACTAAAGATTATGAAATTATGGTGAATTATTGCATTGCATTTAGTTAAGTGTGCATGGCATATGTATTTGTTTACACTATTGTGTTCGGGCCTTTGGCTCATGCTGCTACCTTGCAGGTGATTATGATGATGAGCTCTATGACTATATGGGCTACGGGATTGACTAGGAGACTTCTATGGACGATTATGAGTTTGACCTAATAGTAGACGTTTAGGACTTTGACGTAGTTTGTGAAGTGATTAGGCTTATTTGTTAAGCCTTGGAATGTAATTTTGATTTATGTAATGTAGATTGTATGTGTGTAAGCTTTATATATTGGTGTGATCCTTGGGAGATCCTTAAGTAATGTATATGATGTATGTTTTGTATATTTATGAGATGACCTACTATTAATATAGTGGTAGTTTTTCTTAATTCAAATCATGTGAATGTTGTATTCCTTTTAAGCAAGCAATCATTACAAACACTTCTTTTTAGACGACCTTACGTATAATACTTGGGTATTTCTTAATACTTAAATATTATGCGTGGTCGGGGGATTGGGCATGCTTAATCTATGGATTAAGTGGGTCGGGTCCTTACAGAGTGGTATCAGAGCCATAGTTTGTATGACTGCCTGCTTAAATGAGATTGCTAAGTATGATTTGACTGTAAGTGTAATGTGATTTGCTTGGGATAAACTTAAATTGACTTGAGTGATATGATTAGTTCAAATATTACCTTGATTGTTATCTTGATTGTTGATTGAATAACATTTCATTAGGATTGCATATTTAATAAAGACCATGCATATATTGTATGTTGATCATAGATGGACAGAACTCGAAGACAAACTAGACAACAGTCGGAAAGAGAATACATGCCACCTCCTCCTTCACCGTCAACTGCTCAAACTTCTACCTCATCATCTATTCCGGCCTCTACTACTACTCCATCTCCCACTTATGCTTCTACGGCTCAAGTTCCATAGCTACCCCCGATGCCTCAAATGCCTTCTTTTCCTCCTATGCCACCAATGCCACAAATGACGCAAATGCCAATAGTAGATCCGAATGCTATGTGTGTAATATTTAGGGATATGTTTTCATGATGCAACAGTATTAACAAATTATGTACCAACACCAGCAACAATTTATACAACAACATGCTCCTTAAGTGATGGACAAGGAGTAAATGTATAAGGTAATGAGAGGGAATGATCGAGTTAAATTACATGATTTTGTCAAGATTGTACCAGAGTTTGATGGAACATCTTCAAACCCTACTACTACTAAGCATTGGATTAAGGAGTTAGAGAAAGCCTTTGTGGCTAGTGAAGTTCCAGAGGATAGAAAGGTTGATTTAGCGGTTTATATGCTCAAGAGGTAGGCTAATAATTAGTGGAGATTAACAAGTTAAGATATGGTGAGACCAATTCCATGGGTTAGGTTCAAGGAGCCTTCTTTCTACAATATTTTCCTAATACAGTTCGAGAACAGATGATTTCAGACTGGTTAAGTTTAGGCAAGGCAATAGAACTGTTGAAGCATATTATGTAGAGTTTTGTAGATTACTCAGATTTGTTGGAGGAGTACACAATGATGAAAGGATGAAGATTCAAAAGTTTTAAGACGGTTTGAATATGGAAATTAAAGGAGAAGTCAAAATGTTTTAACTTCTGACCTTATTAGATGTTGTGAATAAGGCAAAACTAGCAGAATAGATTCAGAGTTAGAATAAGACTCAAAGTGATAGGTGAGCTACATTTCTAGGAAAAAGACCTGTACCCATCACTCCTTACAAGAAGCATGATAACATGGCAAAGGGAAGAAACAATTTCTGGGAAATTGAATTTAGGATTTTCTACTAAGACTTTTATGCTTTTCAACACATTTGAGAAGTGATGTCCTAGATGTTTCCAGCCTTATGATCAAATCCAATGTAAGTGGACTCCGGGAGTATGTTTTGCTTGTGGGAGAGTAGGACACAAAGCTTCAGAGTGTAAGGATCCAGTTCTACAACCTATTTTCTATGCCTATTGCAAACAAAGAGGGCATCATGTAGCTAATTGTACTAATAAACCAAGGAACGATGGTCCTAAACCCGGAAAAGGGATGACAGCAGCTAGAATTTTTGCCTTACAATAATGTGAGAAAGCTCCATCAGTAGATACTCTAGCAGGTACTATAATGATTGCAAATCATCAAGCATATGCATTAATAGACACTGATGCAACACATGCATGTTTGGCTGAAAAGTTTGTGAATGAGTGTGGCTTGAAATTTGAAGTGTTGACTGATAGAGTAATGAGTATTAATACTGCTTTGGGTGTGAAGTCTAGACAGACTTGTATTTGTAGAGAAGTTAATGTAAGAATTGCTAATAGTATTATGCTAATTGATATGATGGTTTTGCCTATGGTTGATTTTGATGCGGTTTTGGGTATGAATTGGTTAAATATGTATAAAGTAATTATAGATTGTAGTAAGGCAGAAATGAGTTTCGATCTGGAGAGTAGGGAGGTTACTCATGTCCTGGAGAGGAAAAGACCTAGAAGTATGTATACAATGGAGTTATGTGGGAGAAGACTTCAGAAACAATTGTAAATGGTGAAGAGCTTAATGCTGGCATAATACCCATGGTGAGAGACTTTGTAGATGTTTTCCTTGAAGAATTACCTGGGTTACCACCAAATAGGGAGATTGAATTTGGTATTGAAGTGATTCGGGAACTACTCCTATTTCAAAGGCTCCTTATAGAATGGTTCCTGCAAAATTGAAGAAATTGAAAGTTCAGTTGGAAGAATTGCAAAAGTTTGTTTTATACGACCTACTATTTCCCTATGGGGTGCTCCTATTCTCTTTATGAAGAAGAAAGATGGAAGTCTACGAATTGTATCAATTATAGGGAGTTAAATCAAGTCACAATTAAGAATAAGTATCATTTACCCCTTATTGATGACTTATTTGATCAATTGAAAGAAGCGAATGTCTTTTCAAAGATTGATTTGAGGTCAGGTTATTATTAGCTTCGAATTAAATAGGAGGATGTACCAAAAACTACTTTTTGCACTCAATATGGACATTTTGAATTTTTAGTTATGTCGTTCGGTTTAATGAATGCCCCTGCTACATTTATGGACCTTATGAATAGGGTATTTAAGGATTATTTGGATTGGTTTGTGATTGTATTTATAGATGATATTCTAGTGTATTCAAGAAGCGAAGGAGAACATGAAAAACATTTAAGTTTAGTCCTTCAAAGATTGAAAGAAAGGAAGTTATATGTCAAGTTCAGCAAATGTGAGTTTTGGTTGAAAGAAGTTGCAATCTTAGGGCATATTATTACAAAGGATGGGATATCTGTTGACCTTGAAAAGGTTAAAGTAGTATTGGAATGGTCAAGACCTGCCAATGTTACTAAAGTGAGAAGTTTCTTGGGTTTAGCAGGTTATTATCGAAGATTTGTTCAGGGATTTTCGAAAATTGTAGCCCCATTGACAAGATTAACTAGAAGCATATAAGATTTATGTGGGATGATCAATGCGAGAGAAGCTTTCAAGACTTGAAGGAGAGATTAATATCTGCACCTATCTTAGCTTTACTCATTAATGGGAAGGAATTCATAGTCTATAGTGATGCTTCAATACAAGGTCTTGAGTGTGTTTTGATGCAACATAATCGAGATCACTTATTCATCTAGACAATTGAAACTGCATGAAAAGAATTACCCTATGCATGATTTAGAGATTACAACAGTGGTTTTAGCTTTGAAATTGTGGAGACATTATTTGTTTGGGGAGAAGTGTAAAATATTCACGGATCACAAAAGTTTGAAGTATATTTTTACTCAGAAAGAATTGAATATGCGCCAAAGAAGATGGCTTGAGTTGATTAAAGACTATGATGTAGAGATTTTGTACCATCCGGGAAAAGCCAATATTGTAGCCGATGCTTTGAGTAGGAAGAAACAAATAAGTATGACAACCATGATTACAAGTCAAAAAGAAATACAAGAAGATCTGAGAAGATTGGTTATCGAAGTAACCTTAGATAAAGTGGAAGTGATGATTGCAAATTTGACACTTCGACCAACTTTTATGGATCTGATAAAACAAAGACAACAAGAAGATTGAAAAAGTGTAAAGATAAAAAGTGCGGTACGAGAAGGAAGAAGAAAAGAGTTGAGACTTGATGAAGACTATGTTATCAGATTTGGAAACAGAATATACGTACCGGAAATGGGAGAATTGAGAAGAGAAATCTTGAAGGAAGCTCATGCAACGGCGTATTCAATACATCCAGGGAGTATGAAGATGTACAAGGATTTGAAAAAGGATTATTAGTGGAACAACATCAAGAAAGACGTTATGGAGTATGTATCCAAGTGTGTAACATGCCAGCAAATAAAGATCGAACATCAAAGACCTGGCGGTGAGTTGCAACCATTATCAATTTCAGAATGGCAGTGGGATAATATTACAATGGATTTTGTGAGTGCATTCCCTAAGACCATAGCCAAGAATGAAATTATATAGGTTATTGTGGATAGATTGACAAAATCGTCACATTTTATACCATTGAGAGTCGGGTGTTCATTAGAGAGAATGACACGAATTTATATTTGAGAAATAATGAGACTTCATGGTATACCGTTATCGATTACATCGGACAGAGACACTTGCTTTGTGAGTCGCTTTTGGAAAAGTTTACATGAAGCACTTGGCACAAAACTTCAGTTTAGTATAGCTTTCCATCCCTAAACTGATGGACAATCCAAGAGGACAATACAGATATTAGAAGATATGCTTAGAGCTTGTGCCTTGGATTTCGGAAGAAATTGGGATGATTATTTGCCTCTAGTTGAATTTGCTTACAATAATAGTTATCAGTTAGCAATACAAATTGTCACGCCCTAGAGGGTACCCTAAATGTGGCAGTCCACCACATATAATATTAAAGCTAATGAATGACAACCTTAGTCATGCAGGAGCTTCGATATCACATGCAAGGCATGCTTCCAAGATAGTAGGAGACTCACAGGGCTATTACGTTTAAGTAGATAATAAAAGCAAGCAAGAACTTATATAAATAAACATGAGATCTTCATTTAAATAATAATTCCTTACATTATCTTATGGGCATTCCCCCGCCTTAGAAGTCTTTCAACAAAATAATCATAACTACAACATAAGCCTACTATAAAGATTTTCCTAGAAGTCTATGTTCAAAACTTAAATACATATAACTTCTCCCAAAAACTCCTAGTAGTTCAAACTTGTACTGCATATGGGGCTCCTTGGGGCCAAACAAAGGTAATCATACTGTAACAAAAAGCTATAAGGGTATAAGCAAATCTAGCTTAGTGAGATAATTCCCATCTATAGAACATTTCCATGTAGCAAACAAGTATTCAATCAAGCATATAAGAATGCATCAAACACATGAGCAAACAAAATACACATGATTAACCGAAAATCAAGTGTAGCATGGATTTTACGCCCTCCATGTCGAGGGTAGGGAGGTTACAGGCCCATAAGACCATCAATATTTGCAGATTTACCGGCTCTTGCTCGCCCTGTAGACTTCCTTGCTCCTACTAGCCCATGTAGACTTTCCGGCTCCTACTAGCCATCATTACCATTTCCTCGTTTCCCCACACGAAGAATAGTAGTGAAATAAATGTGACTCACAATTATGATATGCAAGAATTAATTTCAATATATATTTACCCAAATAATGTTGAGTTCAAGTTAAAGGCGATCAACACAATTTTCATCATATCAATAAAAGAATCACAATTTATTTATCAAACCTTCTTTTGATATTCTTAACTTATATTCAACCAATCATTATTCCAAGTCACACAACAAATATTCATTTATCTTTTTTCTTAATTGCTAGTGCTACTACTTACAAGCACAAACAAGGAAATGTAACTTAGTAAAGGATTAACTCACTCCATGTCGATAGATCCTAATCGAAGTAATCTTCCGGGAAGGTGATCTCAGGTCCTTCTCCACCTAAACAAGATGACATATCCAAAATGAGGCTTTCATAAAATTTCTATTCTTGAAGATTCTAAACTTTTCTCAAAACCGCGGTAAAATCATATAAGAGGAAATTCCAATTTAAAATGGCCATAACTTGCTCATTTTAACTCAGAATTTCGCATATAATATACCGTTTTCTACCTATTCAAAAATATCTATCTATTTCTAAACTTATTTTCATCAAACTAAGTCGTTTGGGTTCCAAAAAAGTGGTGACCAGATTCACCATGAATTTTCATAAACTTGTTTTCCTTCTTTTATCCAAAGCTTATTTTAAAGAGATAGATATTGAAATAGCTTGTAAAACCTTTGAAATGCATATACATATATATATTAACTCATATCGAATGTATATGAAGTTTAATGAAGTTGTCTCAACTAAAAAGTAAAGTCTTTTAAATATTTTTGGAAAGTGAGAACTTTTGAAATATTCCTCTTTTTGAAAATATCTTTATTTCAAATGAGTATTTTTCTTTTCCTAAATTTCATTTCCGTAATCTCTTTAAATTCCTAAGGAATGATTTTATTCTCTAAGTTCAGTTTCCAACACTTTTGAAAGTAATAACACTTCTATATTTAGAGAAATAATTTCTTAGTTTCTTGAGATCATTCCATTTTGATGAAAAGAATTTCTATCATTTGATGAAAAAGTGAAGGTGTTGTAAAATCTTTGTTTATTTCAAAAAGTCATTTCTATGTCATGTATGTTTATAAAAATTCTTATGAACTCTTCTAAGTTTGTTAAGATGAATTCTTAGTTTTAGAAAAATTTACTTTCTACTTTTGTTTCTAGAAAAGAACCTTTATTTTAAGAAAACCTTTTCTTATTTATTTTTGTTGAGAAAAGAATCATTATGTTCATGCATGAATATGAATCATAAAGTTATGAAAACATAAAGAAACATAATAACTTAAAGGAATAAGATAGTAAAGAAATAAATCAAGTATTGGAACCTTAGCTTCATCAAGGTATCCCGGGACTAAGAATAGACTAGTCCCATAAAGAAAAAGAAAATGTTTTGACTTGATGAGGACAAGTCTAAAGCTAGAAAGACTAGTCTTAAAAACAATATGAAAGTAAATAAATTGCAAAAAAAAAAAATGAGCTTATATGCTCTAAAAGATATATATAGCTATATAGATATATTGGATATAAAAGCAATATAAAGAAACTTGATCATGAACAAAAACAAAGTATGAACCTGTTTTTCTTTCTTTAACCTTCATGGTTTAGAAAACACACACTAAGCTCATACTAAGTAAATGAACATAAAGAAAACTTGAAGAAATATTACTTAAAAGGACTAAACTTGAGAGAACTTCATGGGAGGGAATTCTTGGAGAATTTTGGGAGAGTAACTTTAGTGTAGGAAAGATGTGAAAGAAGTGGAAGTAAGAGGGGGTATTTATAGGAAAATGTGAGAGATAATTTGTGTTAATTAAATAAATAAAAATGAAACAAATTGGGAAGAAAGAGGAGAGGGGCCGGCGCAATTTTGAGAGAAAAAGGGAGGAAAATTTTTATTTTTTTTTTTGTATTTTTGTTAATTAAAAGTAAGATATGAAAGATGTGAAGTTGTATTGGAAATGAAAATTGTAAGAAATAGAGGTATAGGTTGTAAGAGTAGGTTGTAAGAAAAAGTAGAGATAGATAAATAGTGTAGAATAGTAGTAAATAGTGTAATGTGAAGTAGACATGACAATTTAAGTACCGGTAGTAAGAAAATATGCATATAAATGCGATATCTGATATTTTTAGCTACTGAAAAATTATGAAATTGATATTTTTGTAAATCTTATATTTTTACGAGTCTAACGGTATATTCAAAATATTTTTACTATTCGAGCCCCGAGACACGTTTTTCAAAAACTATGTCCGATCGGGTTCAAAACGAGTCGCGGTTTTACTAAACTAATCTTTTTAATCTTCCTTAGATAATTACAAACTATTCTACTCACTAAACTCTTTCTTACTTTCTTAGGGTTTCTTAAACAGGGATGCTGGACTTAAGCGGTTACAGTAGACTAGGGTTTTGTTGACTTTAGAAATCCGGTTGACTTCTAATTAGGGTTTAAGCTTTAATTGTTCACAAAACTTCGGAGGTTTACACAAATGGCTCTGTATGAAGCATTATATGGAAGAAAATGTTGATCTTCTCTCCACTGGGATGAAGTAGGTGAGAAAGCTCTAATTGGTCTAGAATTGATTCAATAGGCAATAGACATGATTCAACTTATTAAACAGAGATTAAGAGTTGCTCAAGATTGATACAAAAGTTATGCCGATGAAAGAAGAAGACCATTGGAATTTGAAGTTTGAGATCATGTTTTTCATAGAGTCTCTCCAACCAAAGGAATCATTAGATTCAGTATTAGAGGAAAATTGAACCCAAGAATTTGTCAGATGTACACAATGTGTTCCATGTTTCGCAATTAAGGAAGTGTATATCAGACCTAGATACCATTATTGATACAAATCAACCGGAAATTCGACCTGATTAGATCATAGAGGAAAAGCCTATTAAGATTTTGAAAGAATGGACAAAGTCTTAAGAAACAAGATAATTTCTATGGTGAAAGTTCAATGGAGTAACCAATCCGAATGTGAAGCGATTTAGGAAGTTGAGAATATTATGAGATATAAATATCTCGAGCTATTTAAGTAGTGATTGAGGTAAGTTTCAAGGACGAAAATTTTTGAAGGAGAGAAGAGTGAAATGACCAAAGTTAATTTATAATTAATGCATGTTAAATTTGATTGTTACATGTGTGTATCTGTATGTGCAGTATGAATTGTGGTGTTTGAAAGAATTATATGTGTTAGGAAGTAATAACTAAATATTAGTCTATGGTAAATATATTTAGAATGGTAGTTTATTCATGCTATCCATTATTATGTTAATATTAGTTGTTGTTGTGGAGATTAATACTTGATGAATTAAGCTTGTTTTTAAACCGAAACTTAAGCCTTTAAACTTAGCAATTTTTGGCCCTATTAAGCCCCAAATTAAGCCAAAAATCAAAGCCAATTAAGGCCCAAAGACCTCAGCAAATCTGCCCCAAAAGTCAATATTTATTTGGATAAATATCCAGCTTTAATGTTACACTTTAGACATCTAAAACAGAACAAGGGGAAGGAAAATTCGTAACTCTTAAAAACCAATATTTTCCAACATGCAAACTAAGTTTTCTCGCACCTAACACACCAAGAATCCATCCTCAACCATCATATATACATTAAGGTAAGTTTGTATGATGTTTAAAGTACTTTCTTTCTCTTTTAATCTATGAATTTTTTGTCAAAAGTAATGCATATTAAATATATGTTTATTGTTATATTGTGAAGTTGAGATAGCTTAGGACTTGTTATGGAAGTGCAAGAACGGTGTTGAGTTGTAGTGTGATGAGAAGTTATTATTATTGAGTTGTTTTGAGGAGTGGATTCATGTTGAAGTAATAGAGGTGAAGTAAATGAAATCATAGTGTTTTGTATGTCTTAATGGTTGAGGAAGGAGTTTTGTATTTCATTGATGTTAGAAGGAAGGTTGTGTGTGCTTGATAATATAGGGTTCTTATACCATGTGTTAGGAAGGTTATATTATGGTTTGGAATGAATTAGAAGAGTTAAATGTAAAAATTTTCGTGTTTGAAAAACAGAGGATTTCAACAACCTAAAGTAAAGTATACGCCGCCTTGAACGCCGCCGGCATTAAGGTTTAGACTTTTGATCGTTGGAAATTCATCTTAAACGCCGCCGGCGTTGAGGTTGATATTGCCAGTGAAAGACCCAAAAGTTTTATACATAATGTATTTTTCTTAATGTTGCCGACATATAATCTATACCGCCTGTGTTAATGCTTGCAATGCCAACGTTAATTGCCAGCGTGGGCTTTGCAAATTTCAAAATTTTCTAACTATCTTCCAACATCTTCTAATACATGATATAAGACTTCTTGATCAAAAATTTGCCTTATATGACGTTATATGATATATATATATATATATATATATGTCGTGTGATGAATTTGGATTGTTTTTAAATAAAATTCAATAACTTCCTAAGTTCTAATCTAATGAGTATAAGCTTGACCTAGGATAGTGATGTTGATATATTTGATTTGTGTGGAACAGAGATAGAGACTCAGTTGGAGATTCCTTTTGATTCTCAATCTAATCCAGGTACACAATAATTTGATTGTTTATTACTTAGGACATGCATATTCACATTTGACTTTATTAAAAGAATAATGAAAAGTTTATTTCAATGATTTGTGGTTGAGTCGTGTTTAGTCTGGGGAACGGCAACCTTGTCATGATGCAATGACACGGTAGTTTAGGCACTTAGTCCGAATCTTTGTCATGATGTAATGACTTAAATCCATGATGCAATGACTTAAATCCATGATACAATGGTTCACCATGATGCAATGGTGGTTTATCTTAATGACTAAGTGGATAGCTAATGGGGTCAATTGTATTGGTATATTCTCTACCTAAACTCGGAAGGAAATAATATGTTTTAGTTCACGGGTATGGGACCGTTGAACTAATTGATTTTATAGACTAGGATAAGTGGAGTATATAAAGGAGTCTGAACCCTAGATGATGCTATTAATAATCTTGATTGGTTAGATATAGGAGATATAGATATCCGATCTATCTATTTCAACTCCCTGAGCAGCTGCTGTTACTCAAGACCCCCAGAATATCCAAGCTTGAATCGGAGTTTGAATACTCCGGTGTTGTTTTACTCACTTAACTAAAGATAATGAAGTTATGGTGAATTATTGCATTGCATTTAGTTAAGTGTGCATGGCATATGCATTTGTCTGCACTATTGTGTACTAGGCCTTTGGCTCATGCTGCTACCTTGCAGGTGATTATGATGATGAGCTCTATGACTATATAGGCTACTGGACTAATTGTGAGACTTCTATGGAAGATTAAGAGTTTAACCTAATAGTAGATGTTTAGGACTTTGACGTATTTTGTGAAGTGATTAGGCTTATTTGTTAAGTCTTGGAATGTAATTTTGATTTAAGTTATTTATGTATATGTATTGTATGTGTGTAAGCTTTATATATTGGTATAATCCTTGGGAGATCCTTAAGTAATGTATATGATGTATGTTTTTTATATTTATGAGATGACCTACTATTAATATAGTGGTAGTTTTTCTTAATTCAAATCATGTGGAATGTTGTATTCCTTTTAAGCAAGCAATCATTACAAACACTTCTTTTTAGACGACCTTACGTATAATACTTGGGTATTTCCTAATACTTAAATATTATGCATGATCGGGGGATTGGGCATGCCTAATCTATGGATTAAGTAGGACGGGTCCTTACAGAGTGGTATCAGAGCCATAGTTTATATGATTGTCTGCTTAAATGAGATTGCTAAGTATGATTTGACTGTAAGTGTAATGTGATTTGCTTGGGATAAACTTAAATTGACTTGAATGATATGATTGGTTCAAATATTACCTTGATTGTTTGCTTGATTGTTGATTGAATAACATTTCATTAGGATTGCATATTTAATAAAGACAATGCATATATTGTATGTTGATCATAGATGGATAGAACTCGAAGACAAACTAGACAACAATCAGAAAGAGAAGACATGTCCACCTCCTCCTTCACCGTCAACTGCTCAAACTTCTACCTCATCATCTATTCCGACCTCTACTACTATTCCATCTCCCACTTATGCTTCTACGGCTCAAGTTGCACAGCTACCCTAATGTCTCAAATGCTTTCTTTTCCTCCTATGCCACAAATGATACAAATGCCAATAGGAGATCCGAATGTTATGTGTGCAATATTTAGGGATATGTTTGCCATGATGCAACAGTATCAACAAATGATATACCAACACCAACAACAATTTATACAACAACATGCCCCTTAAGTGAGACAAGGAGTAAATGTACAAGGTAATGAGAGAAATGATCGAGTTAAATTACATGATTTTGTCAAGATTGTACTAGAGTTTAACGGAATAGTATGGTAGTTAGAGGAGGGATGGTTATGAGAATAGAGATACTGAAAATTTCCACTATCAGTAGTATGGTAGTTAGAGGAGGGATGGTTATGAGGATAAAGATTTTCGATTGAAGGTAGACATTCCATAATTTAGCGGAAAATTAGGGAATTAAAGATTTTTAGATTAGGTTGTGGATACTGACAGGTTCTTTGATTACATGGATACTCCTCAAGAAAAGTGAGTTAGATTGGTGGCTTGTTGCGTAAAGGGAATGGCTTTAGCATGGTAGGAGCGAATTCAGACATGCAGAGAGAGAGAAGGAAGGGGTCCTATTCATACTTGGTATAGGATGAAGTATTTGATGAAGATGGAATTTCTACCACTAGATTATGAATAGATTGTATTCTAGCAATACCAGCGATGGAAGCAAGGAAACAAATTAGTTCATAATTTCACTACGAAATTTATGAGATTGGCGAAACGAAATAACCACATACAATTGAGGGGCAGCCGGTATCCTGATATTTGGAAAGGTTGAGACCGGCTTTGCGAGATATAATTAGAGTACAAGTTTTTCAAACTTTGAGTGAGGCAAAAACTCTGGCCTTGAAAGTCAAGTTATTGCAATAAGAATGTGGGAAAAGAAATTTTGGGGGTTATAGATCCACTGCATAGTCAGTGGAGAAAACCAAGGAGATGGAGGAACAACCTACCCATGGTTAAAGTGCCAAAAGTTGACCCCTAGACGATAAAGCTGCAGAGAAACATCCTATGAATGGGAGACAGATAAAGAGTTCAAGATAATAGATAATCCCTATGCTAAACCGATTGTGGGAAAATGTTTATGATGTGGTCAACCGGGGCGTCGATCTAATGAGTGTTCTATGAGGAAGACCATTAATATAGTGGAAAGAGAAGAGGATGATGGAGTTTATTGTGAAGCTGATGAAGAAGAGGAGAAGGAATATGAAGGAGAAGCTGAAAGGTTTTATGTTATTTAAAGGTTTATGTGACCTTGAAAAGTGAGGATCATACCCAGCGCTACTAGTTGTTCCGAATAGATGCACTATTGATGGAAAGGTATTTAGTGTTATAGTTGATAGTGGTAGTTGTGAAAACGTAATAGGAAGGAAGACAATGCATAAATTGAAATTATCTATGGGGAAACATCTGAAATCCCTATACATTAGGATGGATCAAATCTGCTACAGGAAAAATTGAAGTGACGGAACTCATAGGTAAGTATCATGATATTGTGTATTGCGATGTTGTTTAGAAGACCGTGGTAGTATGATGCAAATGCACAACACTCGAGCAAGAGTAATGTTTATAAGTTGGAAAAAGAAGGGGTGAAGTATACGTTGTTGCGATTGAAAGAAAAGGCTATCTTACTAGATGACAATATGTTTTTTTCTATGGTGAAGGATTTTGAAGCTGAAATTAAAGAGACTAAGCAAGTGCTTGCTTTGATGTTAAGCAGGTATTGATGCGTGATGTTGAGTTGCAAGTGGAGGAACAACCAAAGTTGGTTCATCATTTTACTGCAGGAATTCAAAGAATTGATGCCTGAGGAAATTCCATATGGGTTACCATCGATGAGAGACATCCAGCACCATATCGATCTTATTCTTGGGGTTAGCCTTCCTAATCTGCCTCTTTATAGAATGAATCCAAAGAGAGTGAGATTTTGAAGGAGAAAGTGGAGGAACTATTGAGGAATGGATTGATTCAGGAAAATTTGAGTCCATGAGCACTTCCGACATTATTGACACCTAAAAAGGATGGGAGTTAGAGGATGTACATTGATAGTAGGGCTATTAATCAGATCACTATGGAGTACAAATTTCCTATACCACAATTAAATGATATGCTTGATAGGTTACATGGAGGTCAATGGTTCTAGAAAATTGATCTAAAGATTGGCTATCATCAAATTGGAATTAAGCCTAGTGATGAGTGGAAGATTGTGTTTAAGATGAACGAAGGGTTGTATGAGTGGTTGGTCATGCCATTCGATTGTAAAATGCCCCCAACATGTTCATGAGGCTGATGCACCAAGTGTTGAAGCTGTTTATTGGTGAATTTTTTGTAGTATATTTCGATGATATCTTGATTTATAGCTCTTGCGAGGAGGAACATCTATTGCCCTTGAGGAGAGTATTAATAGCCCTATAGGAAAATAAGCTATACATAAACCTTAAGAAGTGTAGTTTCCTGACCAACAAGCTGCTTTTCTTGTGGTATGTCATTTCGACTGATGGTATACAAGTTGATGAGGCAAAGGTCTAGGCAATTAGAGATTGGCTTACTCCAAAAAGTGTCTCTAAGATGTGAAGTTTTCATGGATTTGCTACTTTTTATTAAATGGTTTATCAGGAATTCAGCACCATTGCTGCACCTATGACAAAGTGTTTGAAGAAAGGAAAATTCCTATGGATAGATGAAGTAGCCACTAGTTTTGTAGTCTTGAAGGAAAAATTGAGTACAACACCAGTACTTGCCCTTCCAAATTTTGAGAAGTTATTTAAAGTGGATTGTAATGTGAGTGGGGTAGGTATGGGGGCTGTTCTTTCATAGGAAAAGAGGCCAATCACATTTTTCAGTTAGAAGCTCAGTGATGCCAGGAAAATGTGGAGCACTTATGATAAGGAATTTTATTCAGTAGTGTGTGCTCTTAAAACCTGGGAGCATTATTTGATTGGAAAGGAATTTGTGCTCTACTTAGACCATGAGGCTTTGAAGTATCTGAATAGCCAAAAGAGGATTAGGAACGACATGCATGTAAGATGCTGCCAATTTTTGCAAAAATTTCCTTTCAGGTTGCAACATAAATCGGGGGTGCAAGATAAAGTAGCAGATGCTTTGAGTAGGTAAGCTTCTTTATTGCTAACTTTGAGTGAAGAAATTTTAGGTTTTGAGCAACTTAAAGGGGAGTATGAGCATGATGAGGATTTTATGGAGATATGAGTCAGGTTTCAAATAACTAACTTGTTTTTTGTTTTTATTTATTTGATAGTTATTTGATGCATGTTAATCAGTTGTGCTTGCTAAGAACTTCATTGAGAGAGCATGTGATTAATGATCTGCATGGAGGTGGATTAGCTGGTCATTTCGGGCATGACAAGACATTGGTAGCAGTGAAAGAGAGATTTTATTAGCTATAGTTAAGGTGGGATATGGATAGATTTGTTAAAAGTGTTTTGTTTGCCAAGATCGAAAGGTCAATCTAAGAACACTAGATTATACATGTTGTTATCGGTTCTAGAAGATATTTGGGAAGATCTATCAATGGATTTTGTGTTGGAGTTGCCTCATATGCAGAGAGGAGTTGATTCTATTTTTATGGTGGTTGATAGATCTTCCAAAATGTCCTATTTTATTCCTTGTAGGAAAACAATGGATGTGATGGGTGTTGCCAAGTTATTTTTCAAGGAAGTTGTTCGTCTGCATGGAGTTCCCAAAACATTCACTTTAGATCGTGATAGTAAATTTTTTAGTTACTTTTGACAAACATTATGGAAGTTGTTTGATTCTTCTTTACAGTTTAGCAGCATAGCCTATCCACAAATTGATGGCCAAATGGAAGCGGTCAACCGAACTTTGGGAAATTTTATTCGCAGTCTTTGTGGTGACAAATAGAAGCAATAGGACATTATTTTTCCACTGGCTAAATTTGCTTATAATAGTGTAGTTCACAGTGCAACTGGCAATCTCCTTTTTCAATTGTTTACACCAAGGTACCACAACACACTCTTGATTTGCTTAAATTGCCTAAGGGAGATAGTGTTAATGTTTCAACTAAGCATAGGTAAAGCAGTTGGTTAATGTGAAAAAAGAGGTAAAGCAAAGGCTGGAAGAAGCAAATCAATGCTATAAGCAAGCTACTGATAAACATAGATGATGTGAGGGATTTTAGGTAGGTGATCAAGTTATGGTTATTCTTCATAAGGAATGATTCCTAATAAATACCTACAGCAAGCTCCAACCAAAGAAGTATGGTCCTTATGTAATGTTGCAAAGCATCAATGATAATGCACATGTAGTGGATTTACCAGATAGCTTAGGTATTTCCAAAACATTTAATGTGGTAGACTTATCCAAGTTTCATGATTCAATGTTGCTCTTTATCCAGACCATTCCAACAACTTGAGAACAAGTTTTTCTCAAGTGGAGGAGACTAATGCGATGAGATTGCGGATGCGTACTTGAACAAGAAGTAGCTATCAAAGAAGGAGCGAAAGACATAACGTAAGCCAGTCTAGCTACCGGCCTTGATCCTTAAAGCCACCGGCCAAAAATGCCGATGGTGATGATTTAAAGGCCATTGACCTTTAATTGTGTAGCTTGGCAACTTTTTATCAGCTTTTATCTTTGCGAATCTGTTTAGTTTATTTGGCTTTTCCTTGTTATTTTTGAGACTATAAATATAGTTTTAGGATTTGTGTAACACATATGATATCTTTGACATTTGAAACCCTATTCCTAGAGAACTTTGTTTCTGAATATTGCACCTTTATTGCAATTCTTTTTTATCTACGCTTTCTTGCTGTGTTAGATTTGGAGACAAAATACTAGTTTCCTTCTTTGGAAATAATTAACATCATTTCCCATTCAAGTTGAGTCAAATTGGTCACAAAAGTTTAACATGAAAAGGACCCAACAACCAATTATAAAACACTAACTAACCTACCTATTTAATGAAGGATAAGAGCCTAGCAATTTGCAAAACTGGCTTCAATTTTCTCTCTTGATTTTCTTGAATGATAAGCTAGAAACTTAAACAATATATTATAAGTTGGTTCCCTTAATTCTCATGAGAATTCCATAGAATTTCTTAGGAGTAGATCAAGCCAAAAAAGTTTGACAAATTGACTAACTAACATCCAATTAAAAACAACTAAACAAATGACTAGGCATCAATTGTTGACTTAATTTCTCTAACACAAAATCAATCCTTAATCTCCTCCTAAGTAGACATGAAACAATTCCTCCAGCCAGCAAAATTATCTTCGCACAAACCCTCACAACTTGCACCACATATATAGCTTATTTATGACTTGTATAAATGAGAATAATGAACATACAAACAAACTTATTCATGCCCTAAAAATTTGAACCGTAAAATACATTCCTCCATCCACAATATGTGTCAAACAACAAAACAAACAATCCCTTTTCTTCTCACAAACCCCACCGTGAAACCCCACATGTAAACGAAACAAAACACAAACAAAAATCAAACATTAGATTGCACTTTTCCACCAAGAAGCTACATCAAGAGGCAAAAAAATTCCTATAAAACAAACATCACTTTCCTTACAAAATAGAACCGTAAGTTTCAAGAAGAAGGCTAACACTAAGTTAGATACAAGTTCAAAGTCAAGGAATCAAGTCTAAAAGGTAATAAAGGCTCCTTTCCAAGTTAGTTTATTCTTAGAACAATTAGAAACTTATTCCTTATATCTAAATGCTAGGTTCGGTCATTAAAGAGGATGGAAGTTTGCCACCTATATCTCAATCCAAATAAGGTAACATCCACCTTATCCTATAGTTTATATTTTATTATATAGAAACTAAGAAATTCCATGAGATGAAATGTCTAAGAGTTTCTACATGTTCAGTTAGGCTATGTTTGTATAGATAATTGTTTGATGATTTATCAAAATTGAATCATTTATGTTATATGCCAAGAATATGTTACATTTAGAGTTAAATATTATATAAATTAACTAGTGCAAAGGAATAAGAACCCTAGAAATTTGGTTCATGTAGGAAATGGATCCTACAATACATATACTATAATAAAACTCATCTAATATTTGATAAAATACATCTATGACATGATTTATGAAATAAAATTTAACAAAAAAGAAACCGTAGAAACCCAACAAGGAAGTTCAACTCTATAATTATGATATCATCTCATAAAACCAAGAAAAATTACAAAACATTTATGCATAGCCCCTAGCACTAATCGTGCAAAAGGTAGGGTAGAGAACAAATAACCCATGTAGTCCCTTGTATAGAACTTAAAACTCTATTTCCCTTTTTTTTTTTAGCATGAAACTAAATCCTACATATCACAGCTCTATACCTACATTAAAAAAATAATTTAAAAAATTAAATTAATTAAGTTTAATATACATTTGATACCTATCTTACTCTATAAACCTATAAATATATCTAAAAAGATAATTAAAGGGTTAGATGCTAGAATGTGTGATGGGAATCGTTTCACGGTCTCATCTATTGGTCTACTTGTAGGAGTGAACAAAGATCAAGTGAAGAAGGATACGAGAAGCGAGTTCAAGGCAGAAAGGAATCAAGTAGCATGTGTATCAATTTACTCATCAAAGCTAGCGGCCTTAACCATCAAATTCGACAGCTCTCATACCAATACCAGTGGCCTTCTTCAATGGCCTTCATTATTGTTGAAAGCTGGTTCACAAAGCCAACGGCCTTCTTCCCAAAAGTCGACAGCATTTAATGTATCACGGCCATAGAAGACAACATGGTAGCCGCAAGTTATCTAGTTGCCTATACACGGCTCAAAGCCGGTGGTGATTGTCGCTAATGCTAGTAGCATTAATCCTTAGGCAGACGGCATACTTGGCCAGCCTTTGTTCAAAAATGAAGATTTCATCATTTTGTATTTTCTTTTATTTGCTAGTTGGGTACTATTATATATACCCTATTAATCAGACCTAAGAAGCTTTTGACATTTTGATAGCTGATATTTGAGAGTTTTCTTTTATCAATCACCTTGTTGATTGTGGTGAGATTTATCCGATCTTATCAATCCTTTGGATTATGGCGAACAAACCACTTCATGTTGTTTGTGCATAATATTAAACAAGAGTGAGTGTAGTTCAGGCAGTGCATCATATCCGTTGTCAACACCATTCATATCTTTTATTTCCTTTGCATCAAACTATAAAGCCCTAAAAATAACATCTTTTGGATATCAGATCAAGCCCTACATATTTGTGGCCTTTCATCTTTTGTGAATCAGAGCAGATCTGGTGTTCTAGGCACATCAATGTGATCCTATAAATAATAAGAATTTCAAACTTATAAATGGAGATAAGGTTGACAAATGATGAAATAATAAAAAAAAAAAAATTCACTATCAAGACAATTACTAAAGAATATAGTACCCAAATAAGATTATACTAGAAAATCCAACCAAAATTCACCTTGAGTATAAATATAAATGTCAATCAAAATTAAGAGAAACAAGATGAAAATAAATACTAAATAAAGAGTATCTACTAGTATAGGGTCAATACCTTAAATGATTAATACAAGTGATAGAAATTGTATAGAAAGAGCCATTAATCTAAATAAGATAAAAAAGAATAAAAACCAATTTAGGACACTTAAGCACTCGTGGGAGTTCAATGATCTAATTATATGTCTTGTTGATGAATATTCCTATTTATCTACTATGTGATATCGATTAGATAAAGGATTTCCTTAAAGATTATTACAATTAGCTATCATGAGTAGGTGATTAACTTAGACATATTACATTGCTTGTGTTTTGTAGTTTAGAAGCATAAGTAATCCAAAGATAATAATGCAGTGTTTATGAATACATGAGAATTCTGTCTATTATGTGATGTATAGATGTTTTGCCAAATTATTCTAATAAAAGTGACAATAGACTTGATGATTGTTTGGAAGTATATAGCCTATTGAATGTCTGTATTATGCGTGATTACCTTGATCTTAACTAAAAAATATTGGTACTATAAATGAAATGGATATGCATTGCACATTCTGCGTAAATTGCATAAAAATTAGTGTGGCAGCTTACTACATGTTAGTATTTCGATTATTTGGTAATGCTTGGTTTCAAAATGGTATTTGTAGAAATGGTTAGCATTATTCCTTTGGTTCCATAGGAACTACTGGCAAATGAAGGACACCACCTATGGTATCAATTTGAAAGGACTAACACTTAGTGGAGCTTCTAAGGCATGAAACAGAAAACAATTGTTAAAATACCATAAAAACAAATAGATAATTAATGTGAGTGTTGTTATCATTCTTGTATGCTTAGTTTCTCCTAGGTAGGTGGTTCATTAAGTTAAAGTTTCTTCAACCCCGATGGAAGGCATAAATCTTTATCCTATTTGTATTTCAGGTTATCCAAGCTTGTAGTTAAGCATTTGCTTGATTGTTGCATTATATATTATTATTAATAACTTGTTTGATTTGTGGTATGTTCTGGTTATTCACTGAGTCATTGGTTTTGCTCACACTCATACAGTCCTTACAAGTTAATCCTTCGCCCATGGTTAGTATCTTCTTAGAGCATAGCACTGGTAAGGTTCTAAAGCTAGAAGGACTATGGGTTAGACATAATACTATTAACTAGAGATATAAGTTAAATGATGTTTGAACATAATTTATATATTTTGAGGACTTTACTTATAAGCTGTGGTCTGTAATATCTCATTATTCAGACTATTATTTAGAAAGTTTTATTTATGGTGATATATTTTATATGTGTTCATCATTCTTATCATTGCAACACAAAAGATACTGTTTTGTTTAATTTGTCATTTTCCAAGGCAAAACTAGTATTAACATGCATGTATGATGCTTTTTGATGTTACCCAATTTTTCTAAATACAAGTTTTAGACATTAGACAGTCTCATAATATGTATGTTACTACTAAGATACCTTGGGGCATGACAGTTTTATAAGAATTATTTATGCTAACAAAATTTGTAGTGGATGCTTTGATAAGATCGCAAGACTATAACCGTGTAACTAGTGATTCACCATGGTGCATAATCAATGATTTTAATGAAATAATAGATCCATCTGGGAAATTGGGAAGTCTTCATTTTAATGCTTTTATGATAAATGTTTGAGGATAATTTCATTTAAGGTAACAAAGTTTCGAGTGGTTAAACAAAGGAATCAACGTTTGAGGATAATTCCATTTAAGGTATCACTTTTTCAAATTGTTAAAAAGAGAAATTGATGTTTTGTAAATTGAGTTCAAATATGGTATTGGTAATTCACCATTGACAAAAATTATGGAAATATTAATAGAAATCTAATCCAAATGTTGATGCCTTATATTAGTTTTGCAAAACATTAATATCTTATTTGATTTATTATATGAAACATCAATTCTCTTTTTAACTACTTAAAAACTAATATAACTTAAATAAACTTACCCCTAAATATTGATAATTTCTGTTGTAATTTATCATAAATTGTACAAAATGCATTGTGAATTGTGGCATGTTAGACATGAGCCTCACAAGTCCTCATCTTACTTGGACAAATAAGCCTGCATTGCTTAACTTAATTTAACCAAGAATAGACCGAGTGTGGGCTAATTACTCTTAGATTTCCTTGTACCCTAAAGTAACAGTTGAACATCTCTCTAAGTGGCCGTTCGTTCATTATATGTTGTTTCTTATGACTAAAGTGGTCTCCCCTTTAAGTAAAATAGAGCAACCATTTAAATTTTAGCCTATGTAGCTTAAACACCCTGATTTTAAATGGTTGGTCAAATCTGTTTATACTAAGGCAAATAACATTTTCGAATATGTAAGTGTTATTTTCCAAAGGGAAGCAAAGCAACGGAATAAGGTAACTTTTGGAAATATAAATCAACAAAAATAAAGTATATTACGAGAGATATCACATATAGAGAATTTAATTGCTATTCAACCAATTGTAGATGTAGCCAAAAAAAAGAAACCAATTGTAGACCCTTCTTTTAAAAGAGAATTCGTTGCGTAATCAACTTACTCATTTTAATATATGATAGTCTTAGCTAGAAGAAATAAAAAAAAAAAAAAAAATTTCTTTTCTATACAAGATACTATTGGAAATTAGATCAATGATCCTACACACTTACAATAACACATTAGAGACTACTTTGTCTCTATTTTTATTTGAGAAATATGATTGGTTTTTATTATTAATATCATTCTTGAAGAGATCAGAGGTGACTTAACCAATGAGATTTCATAATCCTTGACCAAAAGAGTGACTTTGAGAGGAAATTTATGCAGCTTTGCAGACCATTGATTCTTGGAAGGTGCAAGGAAAGGATGGTCTCCAAGCATTATTTTTCAAAGAATGCTGGTCTGAAATTAGATTCTTTGTTTGTTCGTTGGTTGCTTTTGCTTTTGAAAAAAGTTATGTTCCAAAGTCTATCATTTAAATGATGATAACAATCATTTCTAAATAGCTAGGGGCTAACCAAATAACTCAATATAAGTTGATTAGTTTATGTAATGTTTTATATAAAATCATTATAAAAATAATTGTCACAAGAATTTAACCTTTTCTAAATGATATCATTTGTCCATTGCAATCGAGCTTTATTCTTGCGAGCAAACCATCCGATAATGTTATCCTAATAACATAAATATTACATTCTTTTAGTAAAAAGAGTAGATGGTGAAAATAGATGGCTATCAAGATTGATTTGCATAAAGTGTTTATCTAGTATGAATTTTTCAGAAAATTGGATAAAATTGATAATGAGTTATATATCCATAACTTCTACTGAGATTCTAATAAATGGATCCCACTATTTCTTTTTCAGCCGTCCAAAGTAATTAGACAAGGCGATGCATTATCACCTTACATATTTATAATAATATGCGTGGAATTTTTGAATAAATTGATTGCCTTGAAAGTGTATCCTATTGAATGGAAACCAATTAATCTTGAAGGTACTAAATTAAGGTTTTTTCATCTTTTATTTGTGGATGATTTGTTTTTGCTTTTTGAAGCTATTGTTGAAGCTGCTAGATGGTGCAAAATGTTTTACATACTTTTAGCACATGATCAATTTAAAAAATTAGCTTATCAAAATCAACAATTTTATTCTCTTCTAGTGTGCTTGTGAAGGAAAGAAGCAAGATACTAAGTATATTAGTAATAAAGGAAGTAAATTACTTTGATAAATAGTTGAGATTTTTTATATGTAAACGATTACCACCTAGAAATAAAGATTTTGAATTCTTGTTTGAAAAAATGAACAAAAAACTCGATGGCTGGAAGAGTAAATTGCTTGGTTTGTCTGGGTATGTTGTACTTATATAGTCAATTTTAAAGTCAATACCAACATACTACATACAAGTTTGCTCATTGCCAAAGAAACTGTTAAATAATCTAGAGAGAATCACAAGGGAGCTCCTCTGGTCTGGATCTTAATCAAATAAAACTTTACATGGGGTGAAATGGAGTAAAATCACTTAGCTTAAACAATTTAGAGGATTAAGTGTTTAGAATTCATACTATTACAACAGTGCTTGTGAGCTAAAAAGAGTGCATTATTTCTACTTGGGTAAGACTGTCCATTTGGCATCAGATGGTAGATGATAGACACTTTTTTTAAACTATTTCCAAATAAATTGTCTATTAAAAAAATACACATAGATGAAAAACATATGGCAGTTCTCATGAAAACATCAAGTAGACCAAATATAAATAAAATATAGCTGTAAATCAGATACCTTTATACATAAAGTTTATGTACAGATACAAATACAAATGAGAAATAGACAATCCAAATGGACCCATATGGATCCAATTGTGTAATGAAAAATATAAAAAGAATCTTGCTTTTGAACAAATTAAAAAAAAAATTTCAAATTCTTCGCTTTGGAAAGAAAATGGAAGAGAGCCAAACTATATAAGAGAACAATAGTTAAAGTTAATGGGTAAAAGAAGACACGTACTTCTTATTCAATAATTGAAGGGGTACTTGTCAAATTAGAAGTATTATTCAAGGCCCTATCCATTAATCTACACTAAATCTTTCCATTATTGATGTTATGTTGACGAATGCAACTGAAATGAGGATAAGCTTGGTTTTCAGCTATTGAAAATCCTCTGGTACAACTCATGTAAGTTGCAGTAATAATTGCAGGATCAATTCTTATTCTCAAGGGATGTTATAGTTTCCCTCAGTTTATCTGAATTTTATAGTGTTTGCATGCTTATAAGGATTGTGAGAGTAACCCTAATTAAGTGTTGAGTACAAACATCCAAGATGCAATTTGCAGGAGGAAGATATTTTA
This sequence comes from Combretum micranthum, assembly GCA_024138025.1. NCBI lineage: Eukaryota > Viridiplantae > Streptophyta > Magnoliopsida > Myrtales > Combretaceae > Combretum > Combretum micranthum. The sequence continues at coordinate 720,211 of JAMXBD010000543.1, read as the reverse complement.
CATGCGTTGAGAAATTGCCCAAAGGTAAGAAAAATTTGGAAAATTTTGGACATGGAAGTGGTGGTAACAAATTTTAGTCATTTGAATTTATATGAATGGATTAAAATGCACGATTCTTTTAAGAAATAAAAGCAGTATAAATTCAAATACCAATTTCTATCTTGTTTTACTTTGCCATATGGTTAATTTAGACAGACAAAATTATTTTGATTCATAGAAAAAATCATTCACCTGTTCCCTTACATTATAATATAAGAAAGTCAATAAATGAATATTTAGGGTTATCATAAGCTCACTTTTTTCTTGAATCTCAAGATGTAGAATGGCTTCCACTTGAAAATGGACTTTTAAAATTAATACAGATGCTCCCGTTTCAATGAATAGAGAAGCTACTATAGCAACAATCTTCAAAGGTGAAGCAGGTGCCTAGACTGTCGACTTTACTAGGAAATTAAGAAAGTTATTAGCCATAAAAGCTAAAATTTGAGACATTTATTTTGGCTAACATATGGCACATATAATGTTTATGACAATAGTGGAACTAAATTCAAATTCACTATTAGTAATAACAATTTTGTCTAAGAATGATAACAACAAATTAAAGTATCTTTAATGAATATTGTTTGTCTTCAGAGCAAAGCTTTTGGGATTTTGACAAGCTCATTTTGGCTTATACTCCAAAAGAGTCCAATTTTGTGGTCGGTAAAATAGCCAATTATATGCATTTGAAGGATGGACCCTTTTATCTAGCTTTTGTATATCCAACATTTATTTTGTCACAATTAAGCAAGGACATGGATCAACATGGCTTAGAAAGGACCTCTTAGATTTTTTTATGAAAGTACTTTTGATGTATATAACATTTATGGAGTCTTTTCATCTTTTGATCTATAATATGCTTATGTTGCATTTTTACAATTGGTGCTATGTTTGTTTTAATGTACACAGAGAGTATTCAATCAATAAAATTTTGTTTACAAAAAAAAAATAAATTTAATTTGATTCTATTTAAGAAATTTAATTTAGTTAGAGGTATTTGACCAAGGTACATTATTAGCTTAAGAGATTGAATAGAACAAACAAACCCATTTTTATAATGTGCATAGAGTGAAACATCATTGCAAAACTTTTGTTGAATGGATTTTTAGTGGGTAAGTTTTACTAGTGATACCTAAATTTTTTAATATAATGGAACTATATCAAAAGAAAATTTGAGCCATAAAAATACCTAAACTTTTTAAATCTTGCACCCACTGTACTTTTAGCTGGAATCTAGCCAATTCTCAGGCAAGATGCTGAAATGGAGGAGAATTTCTCTTCAAAAATTATCTTCCCTCTCCTAGTTAGCATATTTGTCTTTTTCGTTTATGTTTTACTTTCCTCCTCTCTCTCTCTCTCTATATATATATATATATATATATTATGTATCATCTTCTTCTTCTTTTCCTTCTTCTTCTTCACATAACCCCGATAAAAATAAATATTATAATCAAAACAACAAGAGTGGTCATGAAAAACAATATGTCTCTATTTTTCCTTTTTTACCTTCCTTTGTCTCTCTCTCTCTCTCTTTCTACTGCTTCTTCTTTTTCTTCTTCTTCCTCTCTCTTTCCTACCCTCTACACTTCACCTTCTTTTTCTTCTTCTTGAAAGGAATTCTTTTTCTCTCTCTAACCTCCCTCTCTTTCTCAAAACAACAAGAGCGGTCATGAAGAACAAATGACACAAACTTCATCTTCTTTCCCATTATGACTTCTCTCTCTAAACTCCATAGGAGAACCTCACCTTCACGCAAATGGTCATCTTCAAGCATAAGCAAGACCCACTCAACACCAAAGTAACATCGAGTTGCATCCCCCATATCAAAACCACCGTCATCATAGAGACCTAACTTCTTTAACAACACCTTCGTCTCCTTCACCAACCGTCACCATACTCTCATTGTAAACCTAAGACTCATTTGCACAACATTCATACATAAAAGCAATGACATATCTCCTATTCACACCAACAAAGTAAGAAAAAACAATTTTTTGGATTTTGAAAAATGTTTGTAGCTTTTTTTTTTTTATTTTGAAATTCTGGCTTAAATTAAAATCTTCAAATTCTATATATTTGATATCTATAGGGAAAAAAAAGAGATTATTGTGGGGTTTTGAGGTTTTTTTTATTTGGATTTTTGGTTTTGATTCCTCTTTTTTTTTTTCTTTTATAAGGGTTGCACGAAGAAGAAAATGACGATAATGATGTGTGTGTGCACACACATAGAGGAAAATAAGAAAAAAGGGGGGGGGGGGGGGGGGGGGGGGAAGACAAATATGATAATTAGGAGAGAGAATAATTTTTTAAGAGTGATTCTCTTCTATGTTAGTATCTCACCCTCGAATTGGTCGGATTCTAGCTAATATTACAGTAGGTGCAAGATTTAAAAAGTTCATTTATTTTTGTGAGCCAAAATTTTCTTTAGGTTTAATTTCATTATATTCAAAAATTTTAGTTACCACTAATGAAACTTACCTGATTTTTTAGCATTATAATACTTGTGGTGGTGGAAGTAGTGCAAACAAATACCTAACAAAATAGTATAAAGATTAGTCAGTGATAGTTCTATGATTTCAAGTCCTCATCCTAAAGAAAATGAGCCAATAGAAAGAAGTTACTGCTTCTTGGTGGTGTGCTATGTCAATGTTAGGGCAGATTTCTTCGTTTACACTCTCAAAATGATGATTTATATATGTTTGGAAAGTTTTAGATGTTTTATAACTTTTTTTTATATATTTTCATTTTGTATATTGTCTATGACGTTTTATTTGCCTTTTTTATTTACTATGTGTCTGTAACTTTTGAGGTGCTTCTATTTTTTGCAGTTTTCAGTTCTAGGTAGCTTTCAAGCTAGCTTACATGTGTATGCCCTAGGGCAAAAGATAATTCAATTTTTTTAGTAATACGCATTGAGCTATCTTTATTCTATCCTTTCCCAAAACTTTGAATTTCTTTGTAGTTTTTGAATTTCGATGTCATTTACCTTAGTATTCATAGAATCAATAAGTAATTGAAGAACACACTCTAATATTTATGTACAAATCAATGGTTTGTGATAATTTTCTAATTCTTTTGGTATCAACACTTTTATGGAATGAACAATAACTATGGCTTTAATATAACAATGTACAATTGAGGGCTTACCACTTCACCTAAAGCTATAATGCAGGGTAATGTATTGGTCTCTTTTTTTTTTTTTTTTCATTTTTCAATTTTGTACGAGTCCAAACATCACTATCCATGGCGGTCTCAGAAATGCTGCTAAACACTCCATTGCCTACAACTCGTAATTGACATATACCTCTTTACTCCAATCCATAGTTGTCTAAAATCGAATGCCTCTAAAACATTTTTCTCTTTTTTTTTCTTTTTTTTTTTTATTTTAAATCTTCATCGCTTATTTTACTATTTCTCAGGTTTGCATGCGAGGAACTATCAATATCTATGGAATAAATTTATTATAATTTTACATGCTGAAAAGTCTTAAGGTCATTTCTCACAGTGCCTTTCCATTGTTTGCTGGAGACTGAAACTTATACTTGCCCCTGTGACTGCGAAAATTTACCAAGTGCCATTTGGTCATTTAAAAGTACATTAATATATCAATATAATGTGTCTTGAATCAGAAAAGAAGCATGTCGGAATGCCGTCGGCGAAGCAGGTTCGCTGTTAGACGATTAATTCAAATCGTTCCAAGAAGGTCGACTGAAATGGGCTTCCTATTTGTCATCCCACCATAGTTATTGTAATTGGTATTTCTTGTTTTATCTTTCATTAGCTCATTATTTTCAAAATGTTTTCCCACATTAGGATATCAGGTGCTATAAAGATGGCTGCAAAATCTCGGTATGTAAAAAATATTTATAGGGTAAATATCGTGGTTTATACCTTAATTTCATATATATTTTTGCAGTTATACATCAAAAGTTTTAAATTATTAACTGTATACTTAATTAGATATTTAATTACTATTGTTTATATATCGTTACTTTTTGTTAGATCTTGTTAGCTCTGTCATCGCAAACAACTAATCTTAATACAATACATGTAATATTTTATTTTGTACTATATACTATTGTCAATTAATATTACCACATAACCAAAAAACGTATAACAACGATACAAAATAGAAAAAAAATGTATAAACAGTAGTAACTAAGTTTAAAAAAAAACAGTAATAACTAAATACCTAATTAGGTGTATATATTAATAATTTAAAACATTAGATGTATACTTAAAAAAATGTGTAAAATTTAAAAATAAACCACGATATTGTCTTCTATGTAAGATTGGACGTTTAAGCATTCTGAAGATTGGACGTTTAAACATTCTAAACAAAAGATTTTGAGCACAAAAATATTCGCATGATCAGGTTATTAGTTCTTTATATTCAGGCTTACGCGAAGAGGAAAAAGGAGTAGAAAAAGAAAGAAAATTCAGAAGGAAAATTTTCCTTCCATATTCTGTTTACAAATGAAAGAGTGTAAAACATGTCTAGTATATCTATAAAAAAAAATAAAAAAAACATTTATCAAAATATAGTTTGTATAAAAATATTTATTTAAATTTATTCTAAAATCATGTGTTGTAGTTGCGATTTTACTATTCTACAAACGAATTGCATGTATATGTTGGGACTTAAAGTTATCTTTCCACTTGCCGGTAACGGGCTTTGCTTCGCCGGCGCTTAGGGCTTCTTCTTCCGACGTCCACTTTTGCTTCGGATCTCCCATCTCTCGCACTCTCTCAAGCTAGCAGTGTTTGCATCAATACGATTGCGTAAGTATGCGTGAATTATCCATCAGTTCGATTCATGTTTCAGAGCTCCGATCACTAATTTTCTTGTTCGTGTGATGTTAATAGGATTACCTTTTTTTTTTCCCTTCTTTTTTTTTTTTTTTTTTTTTTTTTTTGCGTCAACAAGAAGCGATACAGACATGGGTTAACTTACGTTTCAAAGTTGCGGCTTTAGTGCTGTTGTTTAATAATTACTTTTAATTAATTTTTATGTAAGTAATTATATTTACTAGCTACCCTAAACAGGAAAAGAAAATCCCCAATGGATTGTACCCCAAGACTTACTGTATGAATTAAATTTGTTTTATCGTATTTTAGTTATTTTAACATTATATTATTATCTTTTTTCAAATAGATTCTTATCAAGAAATAGATAACAATAGAAAATTAATAATTTTACTAATAAATTGATCAAACAAATATAATATCAATACCGATATAATATAAATAAAAATCTAATAATCCAAACATAAGTAGCTAATCAAACTTGAAAATATGCTAATGTAAGCAAAAACTATTGCAACTTATCATTAGTTAATCAATTTATGTAACTCAATTATTTTTTTTTTCCTTTTAATTTACTGTTGCAATCACAAAAAAAAATTTAGGGCTTATTGTTTCATTTTGATAAGTAATTGTTTATTAAAAATAAAAGACAGAATCACGACGAATTAGATGAGGACAGATAACTAAAATATCTAAAGAATCATTGCAAACTGCAAGTCCTTTTTTGTTATATTTATTCTTTAATAGATATATATTATATATATATGTTTTTTTTTTTTGCTCAGCATATTGGTATATGGAGTCATTTCTTGTCATACACTTGTCATAGCAAATATCTTCATATTTCTTTTCATCCACCTGTTATTCATGACGTGTTAATCAATCTAGCAATTTCTCATGAAATGACAAGATTATGGCATTAGTTGAATATATATATAATCAATAAATCTCAAACACAACTTTACAACAAGATAAGCTTCATACATGATGAATGAACAAAAAGTAGGAAAAAGCTTCTCCCACTGTAGCTAGGGATTATGTCTCTCTCTAAATAATATCCAATTATATATATCTTATAAATGTTCAGAGTTGGATATAAAAGTATGGATAAATTTTCCATAAATCTATTATTTATGGCTTGCACTCGATTCAAGTAAGTTCAAATCCTTGACCCTTAACTTTGACCTTCATTTTTCTCAATGACTATCTCATTTTTAATACTAAACCAAAACGGTGTACATGGATGATCTATGAATATTTTATTTATTTATTTATTTTATTTTATTTTTTGCTAATGAAGGACCGAATCAAGTTTGCATCTCAAATGCTTATATTTTCATTAATGGCTCCGCATTAGTTACCTAGAATAAATTTTATTTCATCATTTACTTAACACTTGAAAATTTTTATTTTTCAAATGATATATATAGACGTGAGCAATGTGTTCTCAGCTACGGCTGTTAGGTATGACAATTTTTGAAGCTATAAATCACATGTGTCCATGAGATCCTTTTTTGTTTTTTTTTTTTTTTATATATTTTGTCCATCTAAATGAAAACTTGAGGAGCTGAAAAATCCATATAGGCATCGGTGCACGCGTTCTATCACATGAACATTGTCAGAACGATACTGGGCAAACCCTATCCTAAACTTGGCAAGGGGATCCTGAAATGAAAGCTAAGTGACCCAGATTCACTATTTCCTCCAAAGGTGGGAAAAATATTAAGTGGATAGCATTAATCACGTAAATATATATATATATATATATACACATATTTATGGTGTATGGCTATCAATGATATATTAATACATAAATAATATAATGAATAATTTTTAAAATATTTATCACCTCCATACTCACATGATAAAAAATTATTAATAATTACATACTATATGTATATTAAATGTACCATGTAATATCACCGACTCGGTGTACTTTTCTTATCCCCATGCAGATACGGCCCAGTTGGCCATTTTTCATCAAAGAATAGGACGATTATACATACATACATACATACTACATATATATCTATGGCCAGAAGGACGATGTAATATGACATCGACCAATAGGACAAATGATGGAAAGATAAGGGAAAAATTTTGAACGTGGAAAGAGATAGGAAGAAAAGGATTGGGAAGGAAGGAACTAGGAGTCAAAGAATTAGTATGGAAACAGTTATTTTAATTGTATATAGACAAGGAAAAAATTATTAATTGATAAAGATAACAAGATGGCCAAAAAAGATAAAGACAACAAGAGATATAAAATTACCAATATACTTATAAAAAATCACGACAAATAAGATAATGATTTAGGAGAAGGACAAATTTGAGAAACTATAGCTCATTTTTATTCCCCTTTCTATCTAATTTGGAAAGGCATAAATTGATGAATATTATGTAAGAGTTATGATATCATATCTCTGAAAATGGTAAGGGGACATGAGTGATGTGTCTACTTGAGAAATAAGCATGGGTAAGGATTAAATTGTGGAGGCTGAGAGTGAGACATAAAAAGGGAAAAAGAAAAAAAAAAAAAAAAAGCGGAAAGGAAATGGAAAATGCAGTAGAATGAAATATTAATAGGGTTTAAAACTAAACTAAGTTGCTTATTTTCATTTTTTAATTGGACCAACGAACCGTTTGAGAACTTTATGAGCCAAACTAAATCAGAGCTACATTTTACAATTCAATCCAATTTGATTTGGTTCAATTTAACGGACAACACTATCTTAAATGCAAGCGTCGTTCCATAAAGCTTACTTTTTTCAGATAGTTGCAATGAGTTGTCCTGCACATCTGCACCCATAAAATTCAGCTATATATGCTTAGGTTCTCTTGCATCTCTAGCAGTGTGTAATTGTTGGTAAAGGTCTTGAAGCGGTTCTAATTGCAACTATTGCATTAGTGTGGAGCCATCAGGTTTAATGTTTAATGTAATTTTTAACATGTATCGGAAATCATAAAAGGAAATGAGGACAACATTTCCACATTTTAATTTATTTTTTCCTGATCAATTTTTATATTGGCTATTCGCTGTTTGATTTGATTCAGTTTTTCCTTTGAAGATTGCAATTTGGCTTTTCACAGTTTTGAATAAACCCATAAGTTTTAGATTGGAGCATATTCAAATTATAAAGATTCAGTTGGTTCAATTTGGTTTCAAGAATGAACTATTTTTTTGTTATTTGGGAAGTATATCTATATAATGTGTAATCTCAAAAAAAATGTACTATATCCATTTAATATTAACAAGTCTTGAATAATATTAGACGTAAATAAAGCCAATATTTTATGGAATTAAAATTTTTAAATATCCATCAACAATTAATTTTATTCATAAAATTATCATATTGCATATATATTTTTGGAGTCAAATCTTTATAAATATTTAGAATTTGGGGTCATACATCACTTAACAATAAAAACTATAAACAGCAAAACCTCTTGAAATTACTACAGAATATCTGATATTTATAAAGTTCATTATGAACAAACATAGGCTCGGGCTAGGTAAAGCTTCGATCTTCATTCTAAGTTTCTGCTATTTTTATACTCGAAACTTCTGTGGAACATTCATTCTCCTGCTATCAATTCCATCCCATAAATGTAACTTTAACATAATAGTGAGTATTGAATAAGTACTATCCTATTGTCATATATTAGTGAGATGGAATAGCGTAATCATCTATGGTATGATGTTTAACTTCTGAAAATTCAGCTACATTGCCGTTAAAACTATACACATGTAATATATACATGGTAATCATCAAGACACATTTAAAGATAAAAACCTTGAGAGTCCAACTTTATCTCCTGTAGCTTGAACGTCCTTAAGGATTTGAGTCTTATATTCCTTCAAACTAAACTTTCTATAAACTGATGGACCGTCATTGAGGTAGTTTTGAATCATAGTGTCGCCAGAAGGATAGTAAAAATATGCCATGGAGAACCTCTCAACTTCTGCATTTGCTACCACACGGTGCTTCACACTCTTATAAACATCATTACTCCACGCCTGAATTTAAAACGAAACTGAATGAATAAATGCAATTGGTGAGCATCTTAATTAAATTATTAACACTTAAAATTTTAGAACTTGTTACAATATATATATATATATATATATTTCTAATACACAATCATTCGACCAACAGTAAATTTCAGAACTTGTTACCTGCTTATGCTTATGAGTTATAGGGACTAACCCACCTTAGTCTGCATAATTAGGGGGTCAAATTTTTTTGTCCAACCCCATCATAGTGATTAGTGGGTTAAGTTAGTCTATCAACTATTAAGCATTTTAATTATTTTATTTTCTTTTTGCAAAAAATTTAGCTTATAATGTAATTATACTAAAGTATATTTTTCAATTAAAATTTTAAAAAATTATTATTTACATATAAGATAAAAAATGGATAAAGATTGGAAGATACATATAAGAATGTGGTAAAAAAAAAAAAATCTTACTTAATATTACGTTCACTTTCCTATTCTTTTGATTTAGTTAAGTTTTATTTTAATTAAGTACTTACATTTGATTACTTATTGTTACTAACTTTAATGTGTTTTTTTTTTTTTAGCTTCTACGAATGTGCCCATAAAAAAATTAAAAAGAAAACTTTATGGCTTTAAACCACAAGTTATGCGAGGTGGGCCAAAATGACCCACACATTAAAATAGGTTGGAAATTTTAGCCCGACCCTTTTTTTTCATGTTAAATGCGTTAGCCTGCATAACTCACCCCACTTGCACAGCTCACGGAGGGTGGGCAAGGGTTTAAATATTTATAAGAAATTTCAAAGGGATAAATTGTATTAAAAGATCTTAACATTTATGTGTAAGTTCATTTAAGATTACAATATTTCGAATGGTTCATTTGAGGTCACAATATTTAGTAAAATGGGTCAATTGAAGTCATCATTGATACGTGTTAATAAGAGAAAAATTTAATTAAAACTCAGAAGATCCACCTGTTTGTAACATGTGTCAATAGTAACCTCAATTAATTCACTTCTCTAAATATTGTGACCTCAAATAAACCATTAGGAATATTGTGACCTTAAATGAACTTAACCCCAAATATTGCAACCTTTTGACATAATTTACTCAATTTCAAATATGCCAAACTACACTTTAATAAGTTTTAGGGTTGTTTCCACACTAAAATAAAAATTAAAAGAGTCATTTGCAACAAGTGAAAGTTTGGTGTATATCCTTATTGAGATCAAGGCTTTAAAGGGTCATTTATAATATTGAAAGTTCAATGATATATACGCACCAAGCAAAAATTTATGGATTTGTCATATTTTCCTCTCAAATAAGGAAGCCTATAATTTCGTAGGATGATTTAAGGATCTTCCAACACATTACCTGAAATAAGTCTCCAATATTGACAATAAGAGCATCTGGATTAGGAGAAACACCAATCCATTTATCATCTTTTATCAATTGAAGTCCTCCAACTTGGTCTTGAAATAATATCGTCAAAAAGTCACTATCTGTATGTGGCACAAAGGCATGAACCGTAGCCCAAAAAGGACATGGAGGATACCTGTTCAATCTAAGAAGGCAAGTGTTTGGGGTGCAATTTTCTTGAAAATAAGTACCATCTTTCACTCCCAAATTTTCAGCTAAAGTCTTGGCTATGGTCTCAGCTAGACCAGCCACAATCTCTGTATATGACTTTATGGTTGACCTGTATCAAATGGGAAAAAAAAAAGGAAAAAAAATTGAAAATTTGGCTTAGACACATAAACATTATCGTTTTGATTGTATGTGTTTCTAATTTATAATAAATTAATAGAAAGACTATTTAAAAATAGCCAATTCATGATATTAGTTCAAGTTATTCGATATCTTAATGATGCTACAAAGAAACATGCCTACCTCAAAATCTTAGAAAAAGAATTAATTATATGGGCATTTTACAAGGACATATGATTCATATCATTATTTGTCTTAAGAGAAATAAATTATGTAGAATCACTTGCAGCTCAACCATATTGATGTCCTAATTCTTGAAGAAGCCTACTTTCATTTACAATTTTACAATCAGATTCAGATAGGGGTACATAGTACTTTTCCAAAAATCAAACAAAATCCCTATCGATTATTGAAACGCACACCTAAGTTTTATCTTTTTCTCTATTGGTAAGTGTGATTCAGTTTGCATCTCTTTTACTATCCATTGATCTAAAATGACTCTTACGTCCCACTAAATGATAAGAAGCACTTGTGATCTTTAGATAATTCTTTTTCACTAGAAGTCTTGATAGGTAATATAGAAAATGGCAATCGAAGAAGTGATTAAATTATATCTCCCACTATAGATATTGACATGATAATTATTTAATTGGTTTTTTTTTTTTTTTTTTTTTTTTGCCCTTTTGTTCCTTTTTGACAATAATGGTTTGTGTGTTGCTAAAGAGACCATGGGGCACTAGTATGCGTTAGCAGCGCGTCCCAACATGCGTGTGTCATGTGTTCACGTGATTTCAAGGTATCTTGTGGTCATAAGATGGGATATAAGATTTAATGGCAGGCATAGGACGTATTGTCAAGTCGGCCATTGAAAAGCAAAAGTGGGAGCGGGGTATAAAACCGGATACACATCCGTTGCATTACGTGATACAATGAATTATGTTCCTTTGATAAAAAAAAAATGAAATAACTACTCTCTTTCTTTGGATTAATAACATGTATGGTTGAGTATCATTGAAAAATCAAAGGGACAATCCCTTTACTACATAGCATTCTTAAGATAGCGAATTTTCATCCATATATATTTATACATGTATGAAAATTTTTTCCTTCCAAATTTATTTGATCCTATCCTCTGAAAGAGCAATCCGTTAACAAGAAGAAAACCCAAATGTTGTCTATCCCTGGATATCATGCATGAACCAAATACCTGAGATATGCTGAGAGGAGAATGGAATTAAGGTAGGAATTATATATAAATATAGATATGTTTCTTGAATTTTTAAATATTGTTAAGAGCCTTTCTAAATTATGACAAATTGGTAATATAAAATATATTTATTTTTTTTAGTTTAATTAAAATATACCAAAATAAAAGTTAAGGTGGTGATAAGGCGCAATATGCTAATTTCAAGTGTATTTTTGCACCAACATAAAAAAATAAAAAATAAAAGGACCATTTGTAATTTTTTGAGGTTATTTACCAATTTATAACATTTGAAAGCTCAAGAGCATACCCACACCAAGGTTAAAGTTTAAAAGAATTTTTTATTTGTAATTTAAAAAAAAAAACATTTTAACTTTCTATGTATTTTATGAACCCTTTAAAAGGTATATGGATTCGGTTCTATCATTTTTATTCCATGTATATAAATTCATATTCCATGAAAGTAGTATTCTATTCCTATTTTAATGCATCTGGAAGATTTAAACTAACAACACTTATAATAAAAAACAGCTCTATTTGTAAGATTTATATAGGGCTTCTAAGGATTTAGATGAGTATTTTAAAGACACTTCCCTTTAAGGATCCAAGTTTATCTTGCAATCTAGGTCTTTCTACTAGTAATTTTCAGTTATTTGAGAAGCTTTGATGATGACTCATTTTTTTTTTTTTCCAATACTTCCTGTTTTGTGGAGGAGTTGGCGGAATCAGAAGTGCGGGGAGGGTCACGTGAGAAAATTATTTGCAATGGCTTACTCTGGTTTAAACAATTGGAAGGATTGTATAAACTCGATTTATATAATTATTTTACGCTTCTTCATCTCATCCATAAGCCCATTTTAGCAAAATTTTCCATAAGAATTATATATATAATATATATATATTTTAAATAATAGATTACTAAATAATATTAATTATGTCTTATATATTGTATTAGATCTCATAGATAGACATAGAAATGTAATTGAAAAAAAAAATATATTATATATATAGTTGTTTTCTTATAATTTCTCATTTTATTGTAATAATAATGCCATGAAATTATAAATTTTCCATTAAACAAATAAGAGAATCAACTTACACAGAAGGTATAGTGATTATATTTTACTTTTATGAAGTCAACTAAACATCATATGAGTGTTTCAAAATTTGCTTTCTTCTTTATTTTTTTCGGAGTAGTTAGAGAAAAATTACAAATTTATACCATCCTTATAATATGATAGTATTCATACTAATCAAACAACGTATTAGAATATTTAAAAATATATAATTTTATTTGTATCTTATTTATTTTTGTATAATGAAAGTGCCACAAAAGAGATAATTTACCCTCTAATATATACACACATGTGCCTACCATTTACTTACGTTTATAGGTGCCCAAGGTGAGAAATCACATGGGACAAACAAAAAAGTTCTTGGTTCCCCAGACTTTCTTGTCGGACTAAAGTTGGGCCGTTTAACTAGAGATAACCCGATCTACCTTCGTGAACCATAAAATCTAGATAGAATCATACCCACTTTCCGAATTCGAAACCTGGCCCCTGTTGTTTATTTTTCTTGTATACGGATGGTTATTATTTAGTGAGTTCGACAAGAACAAGGACAAAAAAAAAAAAAGGGAAAAGCAAGATGGAGAAGAGACCAAGACAAACAAAGGCAGTTATAGAAAAAAGGTAGGGGAAAAAGACGATCAAACGAAAGGCTAACAACCCCACTTCCTTTAATAGCGTATGATTTTTAGTATTGAATAGGATAAAGAGAATAGCGTAATAGAACATATATTTCTTGCAACAATTAAAATATTTGGTGTGACAAGTATAATACATATGATTCATTTTTCTTTTAATTATTTGCATATGATTTGTTATGTTTGAATATTGTACTACAATAACTATTTTTATACCATTTAAGTTAACAATGGTGGTGGTGGCGAAGTTGTAAAAGTAGTGGGAATGATGTAGTGAACTAGCAATAATGGTAGTGGTGGAGTATAAGGTTTTTGAGGTGATAATAATAAGAAGAATATCATATTTGGTATCTGAATCACCGTCATATATATTAAGTGTCTAAATATCACTCATTTTCAAATTAATAATTACTTAAAATTTAAAAGTGTCAATTTTTATCTATAAATTTTTCAAGGTCGTTTATAATTTCTAAAAAAAGATAATTAGTTGTAAAAATAGACAAAGTTTAAGTAGTCAATTATAAAAATGAGCAAAGATGAAGTTGTTAATTGAAATAAACAAAGTTACCAAATTGATGCTTTAAACTTTATTTGGTTAATTTAAAAAAGGGGCAAAGTTTAGATACCAAATATGATATATATCATAATAATTAGTCAATGGTAAAGTAGAGTGGTTTCATACTACTCAAAATGTGGGGATTGGAAATGGTGATATAATGTTACTATTTGTTTTATCATGGCGGTAAGATGGTGGTGATGGCCATAGTGATGCAATAGTGATAGTATTGGTAGTAGTAAGATGGGTGGTAAAATGGTAATTAAAAGGAAGTATTACTTCAGATTTAAATGAAGAGATTTTTTTATATTTGTTCAATCCTTAAAAAAAAAAAAAATTCTACAACAAACTTCAATGGACAAAAAATTTGAATTTGTCCAATCTTGTAAGGAGTGTTTTATTCAAAGCTAGACTTATTTTATAAACCAAATATAATATAATAAAATTTATACTATCCAATATCTTAGAAAATTGTTAATCAAACACTACCATTTGTATGTGTAGAGTAAAAGAACCATCAGTATTAATATCAAAATTCTACTCACTAAGTTTGTTGGATAAGAGTATCTAATTATAATAATTAGATTAAGGAAGACATGGTAACTACTATCAAGGACTTGAGATTATAATTTAAAAAGATGAGGGGATATGACATTTTTAATAATATGGATAGAAGGATTTGATTTGTCAAATCAAATTTGAGTAAATTGACCAAATAAGACTTGAAAATCAAATTCATACTAGTGAAAATTAGCATGATAATAAGTTGAATTAGAAAAAAAAAAGGATCCATTTATAGAGAACAACTTAAAAAGTAAGATTGAAAGAGCAAAATTGAACCCTAATTTAACCTAGAAAATTAACAGATAGTTAGCATGTATAGTAAAGAAATAAAATATATTGAAAGGATTGTTAACTAACACAAAGTAAGGTGGATTAAATTGTTCTAATAGATGGTTTATCCTTTGATTTAGCCCAACTGTCATGCTTGTATACTTTTCAATAATGACCTATTTAGTGGAACTTAATGCAATTTAAGACGATGTGGGTTGAATGCTATTGCATATGCTAGAGTGGTAAGCATAGGTGTTGAAATTAAAATGACTTTGTTTCATTGAGGCCCTATTTCTAACATGGAATTGATTACATAGATTTTGAATTGATAATGAAAAATCAATATAATGACTACTTGAAAATTCTTTGTAAGGAAATCGAAGTGAAGTAGTTACACCAAGCATCTATTTTTAGTATGGAGAAAAGTATATGGATAATGAATGGAGCTTGAATGATGGCTTGGGGGAAAGTATGAAGATTTATTATTTGTGTTCTATGATGCACATGGTCAAGGAAGTTTGTAGTTATACAAGATTAGTGAATTGAGAGCTAATAAGTTTGATGGTTAGAAACTTGAACTAACAATTAGAGAGACCATATTGTCAAGCATGGTATGACTACTTGTGTTAAATAGCAAGATTTATTATGTAGATCTAAAACTCCAGATGAGTTGTGAATTTCTTACTGAATTGTAAAAGAAAAAAAAGAAATAATAATGGTTTCGAGCAATAGATTAATACAAGAAATGTGTGTGATTTCAAGCATAGGGTGATAGTTATCCTAGGTTGGTTTACATGACTCACTAAGTCTTTCACTTACTCTTCATGAGATATCACTTTAGGGACTAAGTTAGATGAGAGGCACAAAAGGAGTGATCACCTCATGATGCTACAACATCTTACGTATCTTTAAGTGCCGTAAGGCCATATGATAGATTAAATGCCCTTTGAAATTAGGGATGCAACCTATATTTAATGAACCAAAGTCGAAAGATTGTTTCATTAAAATCCATTTTTAGATGTATTTGAGTTTAGATCTGGCATCCAAACCTATCTATAAACTTATAAGCTCATTTAATAAAGTAGATATGACATTAAGGGTCTATTTGGATGGTCTGTTTTTCATCTATCTGTATTTGTATCTATATCGAAATGATATGAGTAAATAATATCTGATTTGTATTTATATTTGCTCTATGTTTGATTTATTTGATCCTTTTATGAGAATTGCCAACTTTTTTCATCTAAATCTATTTTTTAATAAACAATTGGTTAGAAAAAGTTGTCTGTATTTGATCAAAAAAGCTAAACAAACAGACCCTAAAACTTGTGGGTTAGGGCTTCTATCCTATATTCTTTTAATAAGATGTTAAAAGTTTTGCAAATGTTGACATGGGAAAGATTTTTGTTTGACTTATAATTTTTAAAACTAATTTGATGGTTTTATGTTTGACTTATCATTTTTCCATACATAAACTTTGTTAGATTTAGGACTGCAAACGAGTCGAGCCACTCAAGCTAGGCTCACTTCAAGCCTGGCTTAACCAGGTCGACTCGAGCTTGATTAGTAAAAAGTCGAGCTTAAGCTGTGATTTAGCTTACAAGCCAGGTTGTGAACATCCTCATTTTAGGCTCGTGGACAAGCTCGTGTGTAGACTCGTTAACAAGTTTGTTAGCAAATTGTAAGTTCTATATTTATGATATATTAATATATAATTAAAATAAAAAAACTAATTTCTACTTAATATATATGTATATATATTTAAAAACTCTTATATATTATTTTTAAATTTCAAAAATAGAACATGAACTATTTAAAGAAGTCAAAATTGAGCTTTAATTTTAGGCTTGATAAAGCTTGTTAAGCTTGATTAAATACTTAGCTCGGATTGAGCTCGATCAGTAAATAAATCAAGCTCAAGCTTGAAATAAAGCTCGTTTAGCTAAAGAGCCGAGCTCGAGCCTAGAATTTAGGCTTGATAAAATGCTTGGCTCGAGCTCAAGCTCGTGCTCAATAAATTTTAAATGAGCTAAACTCAATCTTCAAAAGCTCAGCTTGGCTCGATTCGGCTCAACTTGTTTGCAGTCCTAGTTAGATTCATATAAATTTGTTTTTAGATTATTGGAGTATAGATCAGTATCCAAAGCCTTCTATAAACCTATAAGCTCATTCAATAAAGTAGATACGAAATAAAACTTATGGGTTAGGGCTTCTATCCTACATTCCTTTAGTAAGTGATTAAAAGTTTTTGTAGAGGTTGGCATGGGGAAGGTTTTTGTTTGACTTATAATTCGTAAAACTAATGTGATGATTTTATGTTTGGCTTATCATTTTTATACATAAACTTTGTTAAATTCATTCAAATCCGTCTTCAGATGTATTTGAGTACAGATATAGTATACAAACCTATTTATGAACTTATAAGCTAATTCAATAAGGTAGATATGAAACTAAAACTTGTGGATTATGGTTTCTATCCTATATTCATTTTAAAAGTTTTTGCAAATGTTGACATGGGAAAGATATTTGTTTGACTTATAATTCATTAAACTAATTTGAACTTTTTTTTTTGTTTGTAATTCTCATAAACATATTTTTTGCATTATAAAATTATTTTCATTACTTATGTATATTTATTTCTTTTGTAAAATATTATTTTTAGATTCAACATAAAATATTACGTAAACTCGTAAGTAGTTCAATAAACGTGTTACTAAACAGGGCAATAGGCATATCTAAATGAAATGAGCAAATTGAATGAACTTTAAATTTAAAAAAAAAATGCAATTATTTATGATATGGATGCAGAAGTCATGCCTGTGAATATAAGTCTATGGGATTTGAATAGGAAAAGGTAATATAAAATACTTATATCTATATATATATAGGTGTACAATAAAAAATTATTTAAAACGTGAACAGTAAAAAACATAAAAAAAAATCTTGATAACATCTTACAACTATAAGGAATGGGATGATTGCCGTATATAGGTATTCACCTTCTACATAAATTATATTTATATGATATTGGAAGTTTTTTGTATGATACAATAAAGATCAAATTCTTTAATATAGCTGTCAGAAAAAGTTTTCACTAAAAGTGACATGTCTTATGATAAAGTAATGGGTATTAACAAATTAAAAAAAAATGATTTCTTGCAATTATTTATGTTGGTTTTATTTACGGTAAAGCTCAAATGTCAAAATTTCATAGATTATTATCCAACTGTAAACATTTCACATGAATTTCATTCCTAATAAATATTTTATTTCTCTTGGGCCAAAAAAAAAAAAAAACTTTATTTCTCTATCACTCTTCATCTTAGTCACCAAAGGATTCCTAGTATTTTCTATAGGTGATTCTCAAGAAGACTAATGATTAAATTGATGTTTTTGGTAGAAAAACATACATGAATCCATACCATTAGCTAGCATGCTTCATCATTTAAATAAGTCTAACTAGATACTAGATTCGAAAGCCTAGAGAGAGTAAGAAAGGCATTACAAATCTCATAAAAGTTACCTATAAATGCAACTTTGTATGGTGGAGTAGTCATGACTTCCATATTATTTATAGGATATCTATGGATTTCCGATTAATATTCAAAGGTCAGAATCATTGACTTTATTTGAGCAAAGTAATCATATCCAAAATGAGAAAATTATTCAACTCGTTTTGCACTGACTGATACCATTTGATCATATAGTCCAATTTAAGCATGTCTATAATATCCTTTAACACTAAATTAAAAATCAAAAATTAATTTTATATGGTTGATTTATGTAGACATTATTTGGTATAGCTATATTGTACGGATTTTCTTTTCTTTTCTTTTCTAAGGGAACACCATGCATATAACTTGTCACTGGAATGTAAAAATAAAAAATTAAAAGGTAAAGAAAAAGTGGAAGGAAAGTGAGATTTTTAAGTCATTTTCTCTATTTGGAAAATAAAGAAGTAGAAAAGGAATAATAGGACAGAAATTTACCTAGTGCTCATAAAAAATCATTTGACATCCATATTTAAAGTGAAATGAAAAGATATTCAAAGAGAAATTATGCTTTACCTTTGACAAAAACATACACTTAAATTGTAAGGACTTTTATGGTGTTTCACACTTTGAAACAATTGACTTGATACCTAACAAAACTTTTCATAATCACAAATACCAAGCTAACTTTATTGGCTCAGTTAACATGGCTAAACCCTCGAATGTGGGTTTTAACACCTGTAGTTGGCAATTTAATATCAATATGCAAACCTGCTTTATTTATTTTCTTTAGACAAAAATGAAATGAAATTTTCACCATGACCCACCATAGATTCACCACCACATGTTGGATTCAAACCACGAACACTAGAGAACATAACCACAACTACCCTACAACCACACTCTTGGATGTATTTTCCTTTCTTCTCCCTCTATCCTTCTTCTTTTCTATTTGCTCTTCTTTCCTCCTTTCCTACTCTGTACATGTCTATATTGATGAGGTGAGATGTTGCTTGTATTTTTTATTTAATTTCATTTTTATCTAAAGGAAAAAAGAAAAAATGGCTCCCCATGTTGATATTTGATTACCGAATAACTAGTGTCAAGTGTGCATTGGAGAGTTTAGCCACATCACCAGACGAAGCTAGTAAAGTTAACTTGAGAAATGTTTACGACCACAAAAAGTTTGACCAGGTATCAAATCGATCGTTTCACACTACATGTAGTTAATTATTCTTTTTTGAAAGATTTCAACTGTTTGTGACATTAACCAAAAATAAGAATAAGGATTTGTAATCATCATCATCATCATCATCATCATCATCATCTGTCCATCTAATCCCTTTCCACGTCCCCGGCATAGTGTTAGAGGCCGTTTGTCATTTGAAGCTCTCTTGATAAATCATTGAGGTTTCAGGTTGGTTTTGTGACCTTTCGAGGGTCTATGCTAGACTTAGTGAGTATAGTAACAACTATCCAAAGTAAATCTCACTATATATATATATATATATATAGAAAAATCAAAACAGTGCAAGTCGGCAAGTCCTTCTACTTGCTATATATATAAAAGCTATCCTAAAGCATAATCTTAGGACAAAAATCTTAAAAATTTAAAAGATACCTGAAATGGCTTTTATCATCTTGTATTTTTGTGATATCATTGACGGGCAGTTGAAATGCCTCCGACCAATTAATTTGACTCAATGAAGTGGCACTTGGACTCCCCCAACGGTAATTATCTCCAAATGTCTTGGTGATATTCATCAAAAAGTTAGCTTCAACTTTCTTCTCAAATGGTTGTCTAAAAAGATTCACCTGTTCTTGCCTCAATCCATCTAAAATCTCCTTTGTTACCCCATGATTAATCACCTGAAAGAATCCCCATTCGCTTGCCGCCTCGGCGATTTCGCGGACACACTTATTCCTCTCATGCACTTGTTCTGACCCTAATTGGCTTATATCAATAAGGGGTAGTCGGTAAATTTGGTCCTGAACATGGCCATGATCATCATCATCACAAGGTTTAGGTTTTGGGGAATTTTGTAAAAGGGTTTTGTAGGTTTCTTCAAAGGGTGGCTCTGAGTTGGAGAAGTCCATGGAGATTTAAGAGAAGATGCATGTGTAGCCGCAATAATTACTTGTATTTACCTGAGATCCATTGAACAAGTTGCAACTTGTATTTACCTGAGAGTGAGATCCATAAAGCAGTAAGTTGCTCATCGGAATATATACATTAAAGGTAACCAAGTTTTATTATTTTTCATTTTTTTATGGAAAAATACATGAGTTATAATCCTTAAGATCAATTTTTCTAATAACCAATTAAACCCTTAAAAGTTGAGTTATGTCCAATTAAGTCTCACACTTCTATATATATATATCTTCAAATAGATCCCTAAATGTTTTTGTAAATTGTAACAAAGTGAAAATTTTACTTACAATACCATCTCTAATTAAGTTTCGGATTTAACAAATAGATATCTAAAATTAATTATATAAGTATTTAATCAAACCTAATTAGAATTTATCTATGAGAATCAAAACCAAATATATATCAATTAAGGACTTTTTAAGATAAAATATTTTTTTCATTCACACAAGTCAAGGGATTTATTGAGAAAATTTGAAAGCTTAAGGAGAGTTTAGAGGCTTAATTGTATAGTGAGCAAAGTTTTAGGAACTTATATATTATTGTATATTCCCTTTAATCAGATACATTCACATTGGACAAAGTCAACGGAAATTTATATTATCAAAGCATAAACTTAATTGAAACTCACAAAAATGAAATTTCCAAAAATGATTTTCTTTTATATATGCTAAGTCGTGTGTAATTCTAATATTTTGATTCTAAAAGGACTGAAGTTTCAAGTTTGAATAGCAGAATTTTGGCATGTTGAATTTAAAAGTTGCCAAATAAGTTATTCTATGTGAGACTAGAAGTTTGTTAAAATATGTAACTTCTTTGTAAAAGAAAAAGAAAACGTGTCATATATACATATTGACGCATGGAGTATCCATTTATAAAACTTATTGAGATTTTCTGTTTTTAGGTCTCTTCCCAAAGAAGTAAGAATAATTCATTAAACTAATTAAGCAAAAAATTCAGTTAGATTTTTTCGTTTTTTTGGCCTTTGAAACTTCTATTAGATTACTGTGTTAAAAAAAAAAAAAAAAAAAAAGCTGATCATAAACAGGAAAAAGTAGTATATTTAGTTTGGATTGGCAAGGAGAAAAGATTGATTAGATGATATATGCTTTATGTACACATATTTAAGGTGTGAATATCAATAAATTTTTCAAATATATAGTAATGAAATAACTAATTTTTAAAACAATTACCACCCTTATTTCATATATGCTGCCTAAGAAAAACTCAAGAAATCAACATAATGGACCATATATATGCGCAATCACTAAGGCCATGAAAGCTACCAAAAAAGATTTGTCTTTTCTGTTATTTTATGAGAAATTTAAGAACCGAATATCTAAGCTTAATAAATTATGAGGAGAAAATAGAATTATCCTCCCAGTATACGCTAAACTTTTTTCATATGATTTAAATGGAAAAAAAAAAAAATTGGTCAACTAGGTTATGAACTTTTGGCAAAAAAAAAAAAAAATAAATAAATAAAAAAAATAAAAAAAAAAAACTAGGTTATGAACATTAAGTTTCTAGATTTGATTAAAAAAAAATTCAGTATTTCGAATTTTTAGCTCATAAAATTATCTTCTACCAGAGTGATATACATATTATATGTAGTGTTACGACGACACAATTATAAACAAAAATTTGACATATTATCCCTAGTAATATAAAATTAGTATATAAATGGCTGTAACTCTAATGTTTATACTTTTCTATATACCAATCTATCATATACGAAGCAATTAAGAGTCTGGTTGTAGAGAAAAATTGGAAATATAGTGATCAAGAATAAGTTTAGCAAATGTTTTATACTGCTGAAAAATAAGTGAATAGTGGTGCATTTCGACAAGCGAAAAATGAGAAGAGCAAATAAAGCTATTGAGGACATTACCTCAGCATATGGCATGGACAAAGGATAAAGGTCTTGCTTCAATAATGCACATCCATATTACAAGTAGGATTAACTTTAGCTATGTATTGTAAGAGAATTAGGCCTATCAGTTAGGCCAAAAGGAGAATATTTATGTAAAACAAAAACTAGGGTATATTTTATGTGATGCTACTGGTTTGGAAGAAAGTGTGTGTTATGCAATGTGGTAGACTGATTTATACAGTCAAAATGCAAATCATTAGCAATTATGTGAGAAAGAAGAGAGAGAGAGAGAGAAGGAGGAGGGGTATGAATATATAGGTGAAGTGGATTAAGAATCTATGGCTGAAGAGAAGACCACGCGTTTAAACATGCATGGGCATATAATTTAGAGGACCTGCATGAGGAGAAACATTAGTTACTATCACCTCAAAATTATTTAAGCATATTCTCATAAATGATACTAAACTTTTATAAAATATGAAATTAAATATCTAAATTTTGAAATTGATTAATTTAGTACCTAAAAAACTTTAAAATTAATCAATTTATCACTTAAAAAAACTTTACGGGAGTATTATTGGCATGAATAAAAAGTTCTTTTAGGTACTAAATTGATCAATTTCAATGTTTAGTTACTAAATTGATCGATTTTAAAATTTAGGTACTAACTTGATCAATTTTGAAATTCATGTATATAATTGCATATTTTGTCAAAGTTCATGTACAATTTGTGACATTAACTCAATTATTATTATTATAACATAATACTCGTATATATATATATATATATTTGTACATAGAAGTCTTTTTCTTACTCGCATAGATATATATTTGTATATGAGATTTAGATGGTTTTTGAGGAGGCACTCTGTAATTTTGCTCTTTCAGCTATATTATATATTATAAAGAAAAGAAATTAAATATGATCCATCCCATAGATATGACGCATTCATATACATTTCCCAGGGGTGATAATTTTTCTGGGGAAGTAGGGTTTCGATAGAAAGGGAGCCTATAAAGACGTCATTGTGGATTCCTAGCAACTATGAACTTCATCTTATTCAAAAAATCGTTAATATCATAAATGATATATGAACTTTGTTAAAATATGTAATTAGTTATCTAATCTTTAAAATTGATCCATTTAGTATCCGAAAAAGTTTGACGTAGGTACTTTTAGGTGGCATGAAAAGTTCTTTCAGATACAAAATTAGTCAATTTCAAAGTCCAGATATATAATTATATATTTTACCAAAGTTCTGGTATCATTTGTGGCATTAACTCTTTGAAAAAGCATAATTCCTTAATATCACCCAAATATAAGATAGAGGAAAAAAAATTAATAAAATTGAATCAAACAGAATTGGAAATATGGTTTTTAAAGAAATTGGATTTGGAAAATCCCCAATTACATAAATTTATGATTAGTTTAGAAAGTAAATAGAATCAATCCGTGAAACCAAACCAAATTGTTTAAAAAATAATAATATCTTACTTATAGTTATAGGCCGCCTCGGGTAGGGATTGTGATGCTAGGTATACTAGCCCTCCTAGCACACCTTCAGACATAACCAGGACACTAAAGGCACTGTGTAATGACTCAAAACTTCACCTCCTAAGGTTTTGTTCGCTTTGGCCACACGCCGCACGATTTTGTTTTTTTGGTGTCAGTGCTTCTCAGGAGATCACCCATTCGGGGAGTGCTCTGCCCAGAGCATGCTTAACTTTGGAGTTCTAACAAACTCCAAGCCATTATACCGAAAGAAAAAAACGCTTTTGTGATTAGAATTCCATGATCTATATTTGAAAGGTATCACATTATAAAGACCTGACATGCTCAATTCTCAAATTAAGCACACCAAGTCCCCAACCACGTATAACTCTTACGAATTATACGTAAGGTTGTCTTAAAAGAAGGTGTTTATGTTGAACATTGCTATTCGATTTTAGGTTATGAAATCGATCAGTTAGATTCTGACAACAACTGGATTTAGCAGCGAAAATAAATTTTATAAAACAATTTAGAAATAAAGACATTTCAAATACTTCCACTCTCTTAAGTGGAAAATTATTCAATTAAACAAAGCTTTGCAAAAGTTTAATTACAAAACATGGGCTCCACTATGCCCTTTAAAAAATATAACAAGTTTAAATCATAAATCCAGCTCTCACTAATATAAAGCAAAAAGAAATAAAATAACTAAACTACATCCATGCTCCTACTCACTTCACTCATCCATAAATCCTTTTCGAATCATCTCAAGCGCCCAAAACCCGAGTCAAGCATCATCACATCAATCATCATCATCAACTCCGTCAACAAAAACATCATCATGAACAAGGAACACCATCATCATCCTCAATATATCACCTAGAGAAAAGAACAATAACAATAATAATAAGCCAAAGCATAGCACACAGTAACACAAGCAAATGCAGTGTGACATATAGCTTAACTAAATACAATGCATTAATCCATAAGTTATTATCTTTCTATTAAAATACACAATTCAATAATGGAGCACTCACACTCCGGAACAAGCCAATGGGAATCTGGGAATCCTGAGTATCAGCAGCTACTCAGGGGTTGATATAAGCAGTCTGAATAGGGAAGGTTCTGCAGAAAAATAGCTCGGAAATAGATATGTCTGTGAAGATGCAGACTACCTACACCTGGACAGAAAGACCCTATGAAGCTTTACTATTCCCTGGGATTGGCTTTGGGCCTTTCCTACGCAGCTTATGTGGAAGGCGAAGAAGGCCTCCTTTCGGGGGGGCCCGAGCCATCTATATCCCCTATATCTATTCCATAAACGTAATCTCATCTAGAGTTTGTAGCCGTTACTCAACTTTACTTAACTTAGTCCACAATATGAATCTAGTTCACCTGTTCCTATAAACGTTGAACTAAACCATGGTATTTCCTTCCAAGTTTAAGCAAATATTTACAGAACATACTCTACATGATCACCCGCTTAACCATAAAAGAGTCGCTATTGCATCATAGCATACCATTGCATCATGTAAAGTCATTGCATTATGACTAAGGTTAAAGCGCCTAACTACCATGTTATTGCATCATGACAAGGTTGCCGCTCTTCGAACCAGATTCAACAGCATAATAGACAACCAACACTCATCAATTATTAAGCCGATTCTTAATCCATTGTAGATGACTATCCTAACATCTAACACACAAGTTACTGTGTACCTTGAATATTAAATACAAACACAGCCTGGGAAAGAATTTCAGAATAATCTAGAAGATAAATCAGATATCCACTTCTATTAAGGAAAGAACTCGTATAAGAAACTAAACTAATCATCCACTTTCTCCAACTTTTGTTAACCCTATTTGATCAGACACTAACTGGAACCCCACTATGGCTGCAAAGATCGCCCCCCAAAATATGGACAGTTCTCCTTTGTCTGTCAAACTGTCTATCAAAGAATTTCTTCTCTCTTTATTTATAGTATTTTATTACAAAAGCATTGACGAAGAATTCATATACCAAAAACATTCATATTCCAAGTAAACACACATTTGAAACAACATATTCCCCATATTATTCAAAGATCATCCTAATTCATTCATCTAAGATAATTATTAGCTATTAACCCATTTTAGCTTAACCTTAGCCAAATTGTTTAGAATTAGTTATTTAATTCATTTACTAAATTAAGTTGATTAAACTTAAACAATCTAATTCATTTTAACTTAGTGAAGTTCATTAAGTCATGTTGTACTTAGATTCATTACTAATTCATTATACATCTAGGATCCATGTCAATTCGAGCTTACATTAACTTAAACTTAGCCAAATTAATTAACCTTAATCATTTAATTCAAAAATTAAGTGAAATATGGTTCAACTAACTCAATCTAATTCATTTTAACTCATTCAAGTCTATTTAATCAAATTAAACCTAAGTTTGTTAGTTAAATTCATTTCATAACTAACTTCTAGATTTAATCTAATTATTTGTTAAATCTATAAATCTACTTAATTCATGTTTAATTACATCAATCAATTAACATAACACATCAAATATCACTTATCTATCTCATTTTAACTTAAAAAGATTTATTTGCACTTAACAACAAATATTTAGAAAGCAAATACAAGTTTTAGCTTTGTTTAAGAAAACACAATATCTAGAAAGAACTAAAAAATAAGCATAAATACTTTTTGAATTTATAAAAACTCAAAACATAAAAGTTGTAGATCTCTTTTTAATCTTTCTAACGCAATTTGAATCATCTCAATTAGAGATTGGATGAAAAAGTTATTATGAAAATACGAAAACATGTCAAATCTGGAAATTCAACTTTTCAAGAGACACGGCCAAGGAACAAGTCGTGTCTCCAAAATGTCGACCAGGCAATATCACCACAGCCAACAACAAGGCTTGGAGACAGGCCATGTCTCCAAAATGTCAACTTAGGAATATCACCACAGCCAACGACATGGCTTGGGGACAAGCCATGTCTCCAAAATGTCACTTAAAATTTCAAAGAAAAAGCATTTGACATGTTTTGTGACATGGCTTGTCACAAAAATGTCTTTTTGACAGGCCATGTTCTAATGACTTTTGAAAGCATTTTTATCAACTTCAAACATCATTTTAAACCCATATACAACTTCAAACATGAATATACTTTGCTTTCAACATATAAAACACTTCAAATATCATTTTAAACAACTCAAACACTTCAACACTTCCAACAACTCCATCAAACTTCTATTCTCAATTCATTATTTTTCTCATCACAATCCCAACTTCCATCAACCATAAATCCAATAAATACATATATAAATAACGCTTTTAACTTATTTATAACATCCATACATCATATAAACATATAAAGAACAATTAAAGTAAAAAAAAATGAATTGAAATAGAAAACTTATCTATCCAAGAACACATGCACTCTTGAGTTTTCTTTATACTTCTAGCTTGATTTCCTTCTCCAATCCCCATTTCTAACTGCATTATCTTTTACTTTTTCTTTTTTTTTTTTTGAACTTGAGATTTAAAGAGAAGAATTTGAGAGAAAAAGAAAAAGAAAAAGGAAAGGAGGAGAAGAAGAAATAGATACGGGAAAAGAAGAAGAAGAAGAAACAGAGAGAGAGAAAAAGAAAGATGAAAAGCAGGGAACAAAAGAGAAATATAAAATGGAAAAGATAAATATAAATATATTTTCAAAATAAGATATTGGATTTAGAACTACCAGATCAATATCTATAGTTCCAGAAGTATTTAGACGATGATTTCTGAACTAATAGGTTAGAAATTAAGAACTTAATTTAGGAATTTATTTTAGATAAAAAGATATTTAATTTGAGTTTGTGTTTAAGAACTGATATTTTTATTCAAGCAAATGAACTCAAATTTTGTGGGGATTTAGGAATTAGAGTTTAGATTAAGAATCAAGAGTATAAGAATTTTCTAAACATTTTAAATAACATGTTTAGATATTTAGGAATTGAAATCTCAAATTTCAACTTAATTAATTACTAATTTAATTATGTCAACTTATCTAATTATTTCCTATATTTCATTTGATTCATTTAATCTATTTAAACTCAATTTCTAATATAGGTGAATTTTTGGCGTATTTCACACATACTCCCCCCACTTATAAAACTAACGTCCCCGTCGGTTTCGTTACATAAGTCCAGAACCACTGCTTGATACTATTTTTCACGACCTACCATCCTAACAGGCTCCGTCACAGCAAAGGGGGCGCCCTAGGCCCTCAAGCCACCCTAGGCAAGGATCATGATATCAGGTATACTAGCCCTCCCAGTGCACCCTCAAGCACAATCAGGACACTAGAGACACTGTGTAACCTAGAACTCTACCCATCGAGGTATTGTCCGCTTTGACCACACATTGTATGGTTTTGTCCTTTTGGTACCAGCGCTTTCTAGGGGATCACCCATCCTGGGATTGCTCTGCCTAGAGCACGCTTAACTTTGAGTTCTTATAAACCCCAAGCCATTACACTGAAAAGGCACCTCTGTGATTAGAGTTCCATGATCTATATTTGAAGCGTATCACATGATGAATAATAGATAATATTATGTAGTTCTTTTCAAGCTTAAGATATATTCTTCTATTGCTAGCTTAATTTTTTAACTTCATAAAATATGTACTTTGTTTAACTCTTATTGTGTGTTAATTATTAATTTTTTTTTAGTGGATCACTTTGTTGTTGAGAAATTTTATTGGTAGATAATTAACTGGATATTTTTATAGAAAATTATAGATTATAAATTATGACTTACTATGTATTATTTAAAGAATATACTTTATTGGTAGGTAACTGACTAATAACTAGATAATTTTATGGAAGATGGTTTATGAATATGATGGTTTATGAAATATTTTGTCGTAATTTGCAATTCAAACTTTATAGAGAAATCTTTATATTTTTTTCTTTTCTTTTTTCCTTTTTAAAGCAATTATTTTCCCCCCTCAAAAAAGTTACAAAAATTGAATATATATATATATAATTATACATGTGTACTACCTTGTTCATTCTGCAACAACAATACTTATTATCTTCATATCAATTTTTACCTATAACACTCCCTTAAAAAAAATAGTTTGATTTCTATATTTAATAGCAATATCAATTCTCTTTAAATTAATGTTTTTTAATGTTTAAAATATTTTTAATCTTAAACAAACCATTATTTAATAGTTTGAAAGGGAAAAAATTGAACTGAAAAATTATGGATTTGTTTGATTTTTAGTAAAAATTGAACCAAATGGATTGATGCTCACTCTTACTCGAATACAGAAGAACGAAATTGATGGGGGGTTGAAAGTTTAAGTATGCTGGAACGAGTTATATGATCTGCTTATCCTATGAAGATTCACTTC
This sequence comes from Combretum micranthum, assembly GCA_024138025.1. Classification (NCBI taxonomy): domain Eukaryota; kingdom Viridiplantae; phylum Streptophyta; class Magnoliopsida; order Myrtales; family Combretaceae; genus Combretum; species Combretum micranthum. The sequence goes on along the minus strand of JAMXBD010000543.1, from coordinate 690,951 downwards.
TACACCCTAAATAATAATAATAATAATAATAGAAGGAACAAGACTGATTTTCAAAAAATAAATAAATATTAGAAAATTATAACTTAATTATTATGTCGCCGATGAAGAAACCAATTTAAAAGCAGCACCCGCTAGATTCATATCGATTCTTGGATAAAACCTCAAAATGTACTTTTATTATTATTTTTTTCCCTCATCTTTTTATAACATAACTATGTTGCAATAACACAAATTGATCATAAACTTTTCGTGCTTGATGGGTTTAGTCCTATACTTTCCTAAAAGGTGCTCTTTTGATTGGTATTAGGCCTTTCTTAGAAGCTCTTTTGATTGGTATTAGGCCTTTCTAAAAAGCACCATGATACAAAATAAACGTTACCTCCATTTTCATTATTCTCCATTAAATCTAACCTAATTTATTTTAATTTTTTTCCTGACATGCAGATGGAATCAGCGTCCTAAAAACGAAAAATTCTGTACTCAATTTAATTACCAGCACTCTTTATATAAAAACTCAAATAAATTTTTCTGGCTGGAAAAAATGGTAAAACCTAACACAAAAATGAAATAAAAAAAAAGTAATAAACCAAACCTGTATGACAAGTCTAACAAACCCTAGACCTAAATCAATATCAAAGGAAAAGAAAAACCCTATCTATATCCATATAAGCAAAACTTTTTCCAGCAAGGTAGCAATATTATACAATTTCAGAAACGTCTCAATAAATCACCTTAGAAGCAAGATGGTTGAGTTGTTCAAGGTGGGGAAAGGTCGTCGCTCTTGATTCTCAAATAATCATGACTCGGATCGTTGGTAAGGGTGAAGATATACTGAATATATTTGCAAATTACTTGAGTTTAGTTCGATATTTACTTGTGTTTGATTGGATATTAGTCAAATTGAGCTCAAAACATGAACCAATCAAATAGTTTATACCTGACAAATTTGAGTTTAATGGTATCAGGCTCAATTAAAGCTCGTGAATTTAATTAGACTTGAGTCAAGTTCAAATGTTAGTCAGGTTTAGGAGTGAGTAGACAATCCTGTTATACACGGTACCTAGTCATGTCCTACTCGACTTGATAAGGTCCGGGTAAGTATTAAGGGTTACAAAGTAAGATATAGATACAAATTCTTTAGAACCTACTCTCATAGGGTATGGTACAAATATGTGGTCTTCACACCGTAGACCCACCATGAAACCTATATTCTATAATAGAGGGTACAAGCTCTAAGGTATTGTGTATCTACCCTGGTATATATTATATAATAGTGTTAAAATATAATAAATAATAATACTCTAATTTTTTTCTTATTTTGCTACCGTTTATATTAAAGAAGATTATTTGTGGACTACCTTCCAAAAGTTATATTATAGAAGGATTTATACTATTTTATTTTGGAAGGATTTAATATTTTTATTTTAGAGGAACTATGGTTATACATAGGTACTTAAACTCCAATTATAGAGAAATATTATTTATCTTCTAAGACCAATTTATATGTATATATATATATAGAGAGAGAGAGGAAAGAGAGAGAGCTCTTAATTTTTTAATTTGTTACAAGTTTTATAATTTTGTTTAACATCATATAAATAGGTTTCACATGTATTTGTTGTAGGTTTCAACTTTTATGTATAAATAGATTATATATATTGCAAAAGTTGTTATATCAATTAATTACTTTTTTTAAATTTCTTTCCATATATTGTTTATATTAAATATATGAAAATAAGATAGTGTTATATATTATATGAAATCATATCAAAGAATAAAGACATAAAGTTTTAGAAAGAAAGAAAAAACATATAGAGATTTTGTTAATATATATATAATAAGCTCCACAGAGTGCTCTATACCATATAGGTTTTGCAGAGTATAGGGAGCAAGGTGCTAAAGGGTACGTTCTGGGTACGAATTTAATACATTGTAGCTACTCACCCCTATCAGATATATGTCGAGTTTACATTACAATAATAACTTTATTGAAATTGTTATTTTCCTAGACTAATCTACGTTAATTGAATTATACGGTTTTGCAAATCCTTTCCAAATTGAATTGCTTTAAATGGTTCATATTAAATTGACTTATTTATTGGCCAAAACAAAGCTAAATTATTTAAAATGGTTTGTCAACTCAAACTACCTTTGTTTTAATTTTCCTTTTTCTTTTAATACTTCCTTTTTGCATCTTGTTTGTGGTTTTATTATGTATGTCTTATATTCATTCATATTTGAATTAAATTTACTATATGCCAAGAGGTATAAATTCTTAAATTTTTAGGTTCAGAAGAATAGTATAAATTCAAGAGAAATTAAGGAAAGTCTAAACATAATTCAATAAAATTGTATAAAATGTAGAATAATGAAGATTCTTGGTTATAAGATAGAATCTTGTTTAGCAATGCAATTTGATTTGATTTAAGCTGTTGGACTTAGTTCACGGTGTCAAACCAAAGTGCTTTAAATGGTTTAGAAGATTGGACTCAATTACATTTGAAACTAACCAATTTTTATGGATTAATTTGATATGTTTTAGTTTGCAGTTTGGTGAACAATTATAACCAATGATGGATTAAAGACTTATCCTTTAAAGCTAGTTCTTAAGCAGAAATAACCTTACAAAGCTTTTATAGATTAGAGTATGAACTTTTACAGCTACATCATCAAGATAATTTATGATAAGCAAGTTGACTCAACCAAAATTATTGCACTTATTTCACTATAATATTTGATAGTAGTGATTATAGTTAGTATATCTTTCTTCATCATTAGCTATTACTTATTTTTAAGTTATTTCCTACATTAAGATATGTGGAAGTTTAATTAATTGGTAACTATAGTGTATATATCAAGAAAAACAAAGAGAGTTGTTAAAAATAAAGATGGACATGTTGTAATTCGGTATAGTTCATCCCGAGCCAAACTAAACCATATATCATGATTTGATTAGTTTTTTTCACATCCTTAATTGAAAATTTGCATGACTCGATTGTGAAATAATTATCTTATACAATTGTGAGAATCATGTACTCCTGCTGCTATCTTTACCATTATTTGCAACCAACTATGTTGGAGAGCATTACGATAAGAATTGGGTGAAATTGACTCAGGAGTGATAACTTGTTGAAAATGTATCGAATCTAAAAAATGGCAAGTATTAATGAAATTGGCAAAAAAAAGATATTATGAATTTCGATGAGTGGAAAGAGTAGATAAAATATCTCTACAAACACTAAAACTTCTTTTACTTTTATCATTTCATAGATGGATCCAAAAGATCTACAGATCAACAGTGAAAATGGGTACCTATTATACTGTAAAATACAATATGAGATAGAATTTTCTAAAATCATAATAAAGGAGATTATATCATTATCTATATGTTTTTCTTCTTTCTTTTTTTCCCTCCTCTCTTATTTTGGCCAAGTGAAATATCTAAAATCTCTGAATGGACGGGAGGGATTGCCGACCTGATCAATTTGTTCCCTATTTTTGATTTGAATGTATCAAGCATATGTTTCAATTTGAAAGAGAAAGACAATATAAATTTCCTATTGGCGGGGGTAAAGAAATAGCCTCTGAAAGGCTTAAAGTGATGTCGGCACGAGCTAAGGGCCAATAATCTTCTTCACGACAAACAAAGGGAAGTATAAGGTGAAACTTTAAGTCAAATCAAATACCAATTATTTCCATATATGACAACCTGTGCCATTTCGGTCCAAATGAGAGACACAGATGTCGTACATTCTTAACCTTATTTGGATATAGAAACATTGCATTAAATTATCATATGTACTCTCATCATCATAATATGTATATACACACACAACACACACATACATACATACATATCCTCCCTATTTTTTTTGGTTTATTTCCATTGAAATATGCACAAGCCCTAGGTAGGGATTTATTTCTTTGCTGTCAAATTGAGTTTCCTCTATATTTTCTATTTACAAAGGTTTCGTCAAAAGATTTATGAAGGAATGAAACGACAAAATTATGATGAAATGTAATAAGGAAATGACAAATAGCATAAATATGACAGGCAGGTATAATTATAAAAAAATACTAAATGTAATTATGGGAAAAACAATCTGATGTAAAAAAAAAAAAAAAAAATTCATTAGGTCTCATTGAGTATTGATGAACTTTATAGTATGGTTATCAAGTCAAACCTCCTAATGCCCTAATATGAGAAGTGATATGAAAAACATGGATAAATTATATGCTTTTTTTTATTAGATCTGTTCTGATAAAGAGAAATTTTTCTTGACTAATTCTAAATTATATATGATGCATAAACTTTTCGTTTTTATCACTTTTTGGGTGGATCCAAAAGATTTAAGAATCAAAAAGTAAAAATAACTATTCAGTAGTGGGTGTCTTAGGACTTACATAGCTACGTATATATGATTTGTATTTTTCTTTAAGAAACTCATTATTTCTAGGACTACAATTAAGCTAAGTGTCCGAGCAAAGGTTTTAAAAAACTCAAATTGGCTCATTTAAAATTTATTGTGCTTTAACTCGAACTGAAATTTTAATTAATCCTAAAATTTAGTCTCGAGCTCAACTTATTTACAAATGGAGCTCACGTAGATCTCAGCTTTTTATCAAGTCTGACAAGTTCTTATCGAGCCCAAAATTTAAGCTCAATCTCGACTCTTTATATAACATGTTTTTCATTTTTTTCAAACCTAAAATATAATATATAAGTGTTGGACTATTTATACAAATATACTAAATAAAAATTAGTTTTGTTGTTTTAATTATTTTGTTTTATATAATATTCATGCTTATAAACTTTATAATTCTACTAACAAGCTTATTAATAAGCCTAAACTTATGAGCACATTTCCTGACTTGCACATGAGCTGGCTCATAAAATATTAGTAAAAATTCGAACTTGATTGTTTAGGTAAATGAGTCAAGTCCAGCTGATTTATCGATATAATTATTTCCAACATGAAAACTCTTCTAATGCAACATGTTAAGGTTGTTGCCAATTTTGGCGATGTGAAATAATGATATCTTTGAATAGACAACAGGGATTGCCGACCTGAACAACTTGTTCCCGATCTTCAATCCAAGCGCATCTGTTTTGATTGGAAAAGCGAAATATAATAAATTTCCTTAAGTAAAATGCTTAAAGCAATGTCAGTGCGAGCAAAGCTATGGCCAATAATTTTTATCCAGTCTCCAAGACGAAAGTCGAAATCATGGAGAAAAATTCTTTTGCCACTTTCTTTGTTACAATACACGATGGTGATTAGCCATGAATTATGTTAGTTTATGAAAGATTTGTTGGTAATATATATCTATTGATAAATAAATACATTGAACTTTATGATAAATTCTAGAAGGGGGAAAAAATGAAAAAAAAAAAAAAAACAGATTAAATTAGTGAGATCACTCAAACATTTGACTAAAGATAAGTGACATTTTATTTATGTAAAAGGAAAACTTTAATCTATCTTATTGTGCATATGTCTAATCTTTCTTATGAACTAGAGCTATGTCTAAAGTTTGGTGTGGTTTGATCCAAAATACTCTTTACCGAGCTGAATTATTTAGGGGGGGGGGGGGGAGGGGGAGAGGGGGTGGGGAAATGAAATTTTGGTTCAATTTAGTTTGGTTCATGATTCAATAGACCTTTTCCAATCTTAATTATTCTATAATGTGTATGTACTTCAGTTTGACAATCAATGAATACATACATATATATATATATATTGAAAATTAGTTGATTGGTCAATATTTGGATTGAGGAAAAAATTTACATGCCATATTGATATGAAATTATGATGTGACATTTATTTTTTTGTATTATGTCATTCACATATGATTCAATATCCACGTAGACAGACAATTTACAAAATAAGTGGACTACACATATTTTTGAGAGGGATAAATGTAGACTTTTCTAAAATTGAGATTCGTGCAATTTTAAAAATTTTCAATGATTATTATATATTTTATCCTTTAACAAATTATTATAATAGTAGGTAGCTTTTATTAAGCAATATCTAGACTATTTATTTTTCATGTATTAAATGACACCAATAACACATAAAGTGACATAAGTTTTATTTGAAAGTGTTAATATAATTTACAAATAACAAGTGACAGTGTTTTTAATAGTTTAAGAAAATTAATTTTAGAGATTTTTTTTTACATTTTTTTAATATTTTCTTTATAAAATATTTTTTAATATTTTCTTTCTAAAATATTTTTTATTTTTATTTATTTAATTTTATTTATTAATCTTTTATTGAATTAATTTTCCTAAACTAGTAAGGTGTTGAATATTTAATAATATTAACACTTTTGGATGAAACTCAGGTCATATATTTCTTAAAATTAATAATAATATAGATAATGCATTTACAAATAGGTTAAAATATCTTTGATATGTTTTCATCAATTATTAACATAGAGCAACTACAAATTGGTCAATTTTAATAGGGTTTAAGTATCACATTTGTCACTTGAACTTTTACTTTTATAATTAATTTCTTGAAGTCTAAAAATATCTATTTATACTCTATTAACTTTTAGAAATTGTTTATAATGCTCATATAAGATAGTTAATAGCAAAAATAATTAGAACTTAGGTAATTAATTGCTAAATTTAGTAAGTTCATGTACTAAATTGATACTTTTAGATTTCATGTAGCAAATCATAAAAATAAGATAAGAAACCAATTACCTTTTACTAAATATCGTTATTAAATATCTATCAATTAAATTAAATAATAAAAAGATGTAATAGTTAATACAAAAGAAGAAAATAATAAAGTGGGTCGCCACCCCCCACATAGATGTGGTTCATGACCCACCAACATTATGGTAAAGAATTAACTAAGCTAAAGCCAAACAATTAAGAGTAATGCAAACCCTTAGTGGTTACCTCTGAATTAAACACATCATATATTACATTCAACCTTTTTTTTTTCCTAAATCAAATATAACCAAATTAATTTGACTTGCATTTTTTTCAAACCACAAAAAGGCTTAATTCATATTTGGGTCAGGTTAGTTCGAGTCTTGACCCTTGCCAAAGCCTGCTGCTAATTATTTAGGTTGGATTTGGAGTGTAATGATTTTGCCATATATAAAGAGAAAGTAAAACTAAGGTATCTTCGACTGGATGGTTGAGGGTTAAGATTTTTATTACATATTATGTCCATATAGTTCGTGAAAAGTTTTTTACATTTGAAGGCTACCAAAACGCTAAAAGCATCAGACATAAAACGTATTAAATATGATAAATGATATGAGTAAATTACACCAATAGATCACAATGTTTGGGGTAAGTTCATTTTATATCATAACATTTCAAAAAGTTCAGAACATGTCACAATATTTAGTGAGTAGGTTTATTTTAGGTCATAATATTTGGGGGTAAGTTTATTTTAGGTTGTATGGTTTAGAAAAGTAGATCAATTGAGGTCACCATTAGCACGTATGAATAAGAGAAATATTTAATTTGATATATATCAACAAAAAAAATACTTAATTAAATCATAGAAGATTTTTTTCGAGACGTTCTAACCTCTTTTGAACTTTTCAAAACATTATAACTTAAAATAAATTTATCCTTAAACATTACAACCTTCTAATATAATTTACTCTAGATGATATATATGATCTCTACTACCTAACAGAGAAAAAGAAGTTTCAGATAGAGTCCTTTGAATAGGAGTGTTGCATTAAATATTAGAATGAGAAGGATAGTGAATTCATTTTGCTTTGAAAGGTTATGCATGAAATACTTGCAATTTAAAACTTAATTTGTGCAAGGAGTTGAAATTCATTTTCATTTTTTCTTTTTAAGCATTAACACTTTGGTTTGCTCACTCGAACCAAATAACAAATCGGTTTCTTATGACTAAACGAAACCACAAATCAAAACCTAAAAAAAAAAAAAAAAAAGAAGAAGAAGAAGAAGAAATTCTCTCATATCATTACATCACAATAAAACAATAAGTGTATACATCCATCCCATTGCAACACCACGTTTGTTGGTGATGAAAAGGCATCAGTGATAATTGTGATGGTTATGGCTATGATGATGGCTAGAGTTGTGCAAATGGACATTGGTCATGGGTCAGCCAATTTAACACATTTTAAAAAAAGGTTAGGATTAACTTTTTTCAATAGATTAATTTAAATGTGAGCCAATTTTACGTAACTTATTGACTAAAGTGTGGTTGGCCCATGAGTTAAATGAGTTGATCCACTAGCCTCACTTGAATAATTATAGTGAAAATTATAAGGAAAATGTTTATAAATGTAACACTGTTCCTAAGACTTTTATATTTGAGGTTAAATTTATGTGACGATGGACAAATTGATGCGCCTGCATGATAATATTTTTTTAAGTATATTTTTATTGTTTTAAACAAAATATAATATCCAATAAATTATTTTTGAAAACTTATTCTTATAATTGCATAATTTAAATAGTAATGAAATTAATTATTAATATGTAGAAAACTCTATATAAAATAGCATAAATAAGTTAATAAGTCAATTTAACCCATTTAACCCACTAAGATATGCAAGTTGGTTAAATGGGCTAGTAAGCAATCTAGTCCATTTAACTCACGAGCTAAAGCTGATTAGATTAGGATAGATAAACTGGCCAAATTTCTTGTCAGGAAAAATCCCCCAAAAACCTGGAAGCAATCACAGATGATTTTAACTCTTGCCTATAGCAATCACAATCAATCAAACAACAAATAAACACAATAAAAAACAATAACACCAGGATTTACATAAAAAACCCAATTTGGGGAAAAACCACAAGAGCATTAGCGTACAAATCTTCCACTATCAAATAATAGGATTACACAGACTTACCTCACTAGATAACACTAGTGGATCACGTAATCATCACCACAAACCAGTGAATTACAATAAGAATAGGCCTCTCTCTCTCTCTCTAGAATCTCTTTCTAGGATTTAGGATAACCTCCACTCCTCATCTCATACAAACCTTAGGAATAAAAAACAAGGAGTACTTATATCAAAGACACAGGAAAAAACATGCTACAACATAAGCAAATTCGTATTAAATAAAGGCTAGTAGAGTTCAAAAACAGTGTTGGAATTTCAGTGACCAGCGATGTTGAAGCTTATGTCGGCAACATACTCCACCTAGGCCGACGACGTTGAAGCAAGCCTAGACTATTTGCAGTTCTCAACAAAAATTTCTCCAATTTGAAGGTTGGGTTTGCATTGAAGTAGGCCGGCGGTGTACATTCCCAGTAGCCAGGTTACATGTTTTAACTCCTTTATTTGCACAAAAAACTCCTATTACCAAGTCCTCTTCCAAGTATATGTCATATTCTTAGAGTATCCTTGATTTTAATATCTTCTAAATACATATAACATATATTTAGAATATCCTTAGTTATAGACTCATGAGAGTTAGATCTATAACTCAACAAAATCCCCTTCCAACTTATATGGGAGGTTTCATCGTACCCGCTATCTTCCTACAACACTTTTTGTCTAATTGAACCCTTCCACAACCAGTTTTTACCTTGTACCTTAATTGTGAGCTCTTTTTCTCAATCTTCAATTTGTGTACCCTTTTTTGCTTCAGTAATCTCTTTCCCTTAAGCAGTTTCATCAAGTCATGTATGTGATTCTCATGTAAGGATTTTATGTTGTCTTGCATGGCTTCTTGATAACACTATGATTCTTCCCTGTCGGTCAACATCACATATTCATCTGGACTATATCTCACTTATACTTTTCTATCTCTTGAAGATCTCCTCAACTTAATCTACTGATGAGGCTCATGGGGCTCTTTAACTGAATCTTCTACATCACCCCGATCATTATTAGAATCTTCAAGGGAGGGCACTGGGTCTACATTAACTAGCATCTCATCTAAAGATTTTGAATTATCAGGCTTTTCTATATCTTTAATGGTTTAGTCTTGAATAAAGACCACATCTGTAAAGACCCGCATTCATCTCTATATTTAAAATAGGTAAATTTAGATCCATAACCAAATATAACCTACAGCATTATATGTAAGGTTGTCCTCAAAGAAGTGTTTGAATAATTGTTTGTCTAAATCTTCAAAAGAACAAACTTAAGAACTATTGACTTTTAAAACTTTTAAGAAAAACATAACAACATCATTATCACATTTAATAAAATATATAAACTTAAAACATACATAGTTAAGTATAGATATTACAAACAAAGGCAATTAACAAGCCTTATACAAAAGACATAAAAAAAAGACTAAGCTATATCATCTTTACGTATATCCAAAGTTGCATTAACCTAGTCCATTACAAAAAGGGGAATCCATCAAGGCTCATGGTCAACATCTAATCCTCTAAGTCATCTAGGAAGTCCTCAAAGTTTGTACCATAACCCATACTCACATAAAATTCATCACTATCATCACCACCTTAAATTGATAAAATATGAGCCAAAAGCCCAGTATGCAAGTAACAAAAACACAAACTTAGGCTACATACAAATGCCATATCCATTAAGTTATTAGATAATCTTTAATTAGCCAAACAATCCTGAAGTATTCAAACTTCGGATAACAGGGGTATCTAGAGGAACCCGAGTAACGATCTTAACGCTTAGGGAGTTGATATAAGTAACTTGGGTACTTATATCTCCTAGATAAATCTATCCAATAACAAATAAGTAGCTTCCTCTAGGGTTTTTAGCCATTTCATAACTTTACTTAACTTAATCCATAATATCACCTAATTCAAATGTTCCTATAAACAATTGAATTAAATCATATTATTTCTATTTAAGAATAAGCAAATGTTATACCGATACCAAATACACTATTGACTACCCACTGAACCACTTAAGAAAGTCATTGCATCATGACAAGGGTGGTCTAAGCTCTTAAACTACCGTGTTCTTAATTTGAGCAAGGTGCCGCTCTTCGAATCGGATTCAATGGCATAATACATAGTCATACAACAATTCTTAAGTTTTCTTAAATTAAAGTAACTTAAAGTATGTATATCCTAAACAAAGAATCAAGCATGTTACTGCATACCTGTGTTATGAAGAGAACCAATAGAAGCACTCAAAGGAGTATCTATCACTGTTACAAGAAAATTCAATTCAAAACAATATAAACACTTTAGATTTTACATAGAACATAACTAATTCTAGGCTTAACATTCATGGGAATTCAAATAAATCCAAAGCAAGGTCATAACATATCATTTATACATCTATCAAACTCATATAAACCCATAAAATCATCATAAGACAAATTAACAAGCTAAAGAAACAGTGTTTGTGTTAACTCTAGCAGCATTAACACAAACGCCAGCAGTGTTGTGGTCTCTATTGGCGGCATTGAGTCAGTGTAGACTATAGCTCAAATTTATCAGAATTTTCAAGAGTTTCACAGGGTCAGTCCATGCTTGTGAATACTCCTAACACCAGCAGTATTGCTGTATACGGCGGCTGTGCTGACCCCTATGCTGGTAGCATTGAGGCGGTATACACTACAGCACAGATTTTTAAAAAAGTTGCAGACCTCCCCTATTTGAAAACATAATTTTTACTACATTTTTCACTTTCAAACTTCCTTCAAACTCATTTCCTACACCAAACCTTAACCTATATGTATTCTAACTTCTTTTAACACACAAAATCTTTACTTAAACATCATCAAACACTCATATCCACCATTTCAAACACAAATCATCATCCAACCCTCATTAAGCCAATCCATTCTTCTTTAAACCATCTTAACCCTACTCATTTCTAACTTCTTGCACTTCAACACTACTCTTACCTAGTTAGCACAAATAACAACTTATAAACCATGAAGATATTCACTTAATACACAACTAACACATGTATATCATCAATACTCATTTTAACATGAAAACTCATATTCTAGTAAAACCTTAAACTTTCAAATATGCTCTTAACATAACAAACACATACCTTAAGAAGCTTGGGCTTGGTTTTATGGTCTTGCCACAAGGAAATGATAGTCTTACTTGAGGGAAATATAGGTGAGGTTTGGACTTAAATTGGGTGAGTTTTAGAAGATAAAAATGGTGTTTTTCTCTCCTATAGTGGGTTGTCTTGGATGATTTGATTTTTCATACGAATTTTGCATAAAGTGGACTTGATATTTATCCAAATTATTGACTTTTGAGGCTGCCAAAGTAAAGGCTTTAATGATGCATGGGTTTGGGCTTATTTTTTACCTAAAATATAATGAGTTGGGCTTGATTTCACTTCCAAAAATTCTGCTATGTTTAAGAGTATATGTAGAGCATATTTAACTTATTTTAAACTAAATTTTTATACATGTCATTACACATACATCAGCACAAAGAACCATATAAATATCAATAACACTTATACTAATATCTAAATACACTAATACAAACTTTTGAAATATTGGTGATACAAAATCATCAATAAAAGTTATGAAATATCTATTCTCATCAATTGAGCTCGGCTTGAACGGCCCGCAAATATTGGTGTGCATTAATTCAAGGGGCTTTTTTGCTCTATAGTAAGACATTTTCGGAAAGCTACTCCTCGGATGTTTGCTAACCACACACCCTTCACAAAACTTGTCAGAAGAATCAATTGATGGCAATCCATACACCATGTTCTTGCTAGCCATTTCTTTTAAGCCTCCAAAATTAATATGTCCAAACCTTAAATGCCACAACCAAGTTTTATCTTCTACACAAACCTTTAAACACTTTGTTTGAATATTTACCAAGTCTAATTTAAACATCTGATTTTGGCCATCTCTACTTGGGCTATTAATTGATTATTTTTGTTTCACAAATAAAGACATCTGTTTTTCATGAGCACCATGTAATCTCGTTCCAACAATTGTCCCAAGCTCAAAATATTAGTCTTCATTTTTGGGACATAATAAACATTTGAAATAAACTTTTGTGTCCCATCTTTCAATTTAATTAAAATATTACCTTGCCCTTCATCACGTACTTTAGAAGCATCACCAAAGGAGACATGACCATTTGCTATCTTCTCGAATTCGGTGAACATATGCTTGTATCCGCACATGTGGTTGCTTGCACCCGTATCGAGATAGCACACATTCTCTTTTTGGGGATCGTTCTCCTTGCTTGCCAATAATACAGCATCATTATTTTCAGTTTCTTCCTTAACAACAAAATTAGCATTTTCTTCCACCTCTTTTCCAAACCAACACTCATTTGCATAGTGACCATATTTGCCACAATTGTAATATTCAACATTATACTTACTTGATCGGTTGCTTTTTCCACAACCACATCCTCTACCATGTGAATTGTTGTAGTTTCTTTCTTCGTTTTCACCTTGTCCACGATTACCGCCTCTACCACGATTGAAACCACGACCACTACGGCTACCATGACCTCGACCTCTACTCTACCTCTACCTTACTTATCATTGCATGGTTTCTCTTCTTTTAACATAGCTTTCGCTTGCAACGCTTCTTTTACTAGTTCTTGCTTCTTTTTCCTTTTTCTATGCTCATGAACCTCCAAGGAACTTGCGAGATCGTCAATGGTCATCCCTGCTAAGTTTTTTTATTCTTCAATCGCGCGCACTACATTCTCGAAATCATCTGTCAAAGACCGTAGTATTTTCTTTACCACTCTTGCATTGGTTAGAGTCTCGCCAATTCTTTTAAGTTGATTGACAACGGTTTGTACCCTCGTTATGTAGTTGGACACACCTTCGAATTCCTTCATTTTCATTGCCCCGAGCTCGCCACGTATAGTTTATAGTCGAACTTGTTTTACTTGGTCAGCACCTTTGTTCACCTTATCTAAATTGTCTCACTCATCGTTTGATTTTGTCACACCGGCGATCTACTCAAAACAAAATTCATCAACTGCTTGAAAAATGAGGTAAATGGCTGTTTTATCTTTCATATGGGCCTCTTTATTTCAATGCATTCAATTGATTTATCGTCATATTAGTACCTGTTGCATCCATCTCTTCATAGCCGGTTTCAACTACGTCCCATGTGTCTTGTACACCAAGCAAAGCCTTCGTTTGTATACTCCAATTATCATAATTATTCTTTGTAAGGCATAGTAATGGAACTTGTCCAAACGATGTCATGCTGAAGCTTGCCATGGCTCTTATACCAATTTGATATAAGACAATGGAGGATATAATACTCTGAGATAGAGAAAGGGGAAGAAAAACAAAGCAAATTTCTTTCTATTATGAACTTTCTTGAAATTATTTTACATAATACAACTCCCTTTATAGCCTTTAATGAAGATTCTAGAAATTCATAACATAAAATTAGAATTCTAAACAACACAAACTTAAAGAGCTTTAAGTGACCCATAAATGATCAACATTTCCCCTTTTTATAAATACTCTTAAATTAGTCGTAAATACGTTTTAAATTTCTCAACAAACTGTTATAGAAAATTAAGTTTATAATTCAACAATGCTGAAACGATACCAATCCAGAAACCAATTTCAAAGTATGAGTTATCGAGAGAAGAGAGAAGCAAAGAGATTCTTGAGAGAATGCAAAAACTCGACACTCTTGATCTCTCTCATCAACTCCATCAACTTTGGTCATTTAGGGTCATTGGTGTGTGAACTTAGGGTTTCTGTTGAAGAAGAGTCTTAATTTGTTTTTATATTTCTTTTTGTTTTCTTATTTTTCCTTTTCTTTTTGTTTTTTCAATCACTTATATAATTATTCATTTAATTTAATTTAATGAAATCATTTAGTAAAATTATTATATCAAATTCATTTATTCAGACCAAGTAAAACGCGACACATGTATTGTAATCATATTTAACACTTATTATAAAATTACAAGTTACCTGTTTGTCAAAAAACAAAACCAAGTCACCTATTTGTAAATACCCTAAGACATACGTTATCTTTTTGTAATTTACCCATATATTTATATTTGTTATAAGGTTAAAATTTGAATGCCACGATTTTTGGAAGGAAGATAGAAAATTATTTTAACTCAAGAAACGGAAAGGAAAGCAATAAACCGGCAGAGGTTCTGCATGGCACTGCAAAACCTATAAATTATATAGAATGTATGTTTACGGTGATTTAGAGCTAGACATGATAGATTTCAATTTAAAATTTTTGAAACCTATAGAGACCAGAGAGATATATGATGAGACAATTTTAGCCGATCCACCCATACCGGGTATATGATGATTATGCAATCTTTAAAGAAAATTATTTAATTTTTTTAACTCTTATTATAAGATGTTTTGTGTTGTTCTCAAATATGGTAGAAAAGTTTTATGTTTTTTTTTTTTTTTCTCGTCTTGAGTCGACATTGTTAAGAAGTTTGAATTAGAAAGAATTTCGACGGGGAATCGACAAGGCTTGTATGCTTGCTAGACAATGGGGAGATTATTAACCTTTTTTATTTATTTATTTATTTTTTTTTCGGTTGTTAGCTTATTAACTTTTAAATCATCGTTCTTCATCTTCTATTATTGAGTCTTGAATTCTAGGCTTTGAATCATCATCAACGAATGGATTTCCTCTTAGAATGGGAAGCTGGATGGCATTCATGGGACAATGGAGATCGATTATAACTTCAGGGGAACTTCCTAAGCAAATGAAATTATTGGAGAAAGGCTAAGGTCAAATCAATCCATTCTAGAGGTTCTTATTCTCATCACATTACAGAAAAATTTTATAGTTTCGATATATTTTTTAATAATCAATTTGGTAGTTATTTAATAGTTTAAATTCATTCTTAATTATGATTAGACATTGAGATATTTAATATTTTCAATACAATAATTATTTTAATAGATTGACCTAATAATTCTATTAAAAGAACAATAAAACTTCTAACATTTCAAAATATCTTAAAGATATCATTGGATTATTTGAATTTTGTTACCAATTCAAATAATGAGTGAAGATAATTATTGGGATTCATCTATATTAAAATATACATACACACATATATATTCTTTTAGCCGTCTATTAAGACCAAAAAAAGATAACCTGTTGAGCAAATTTTTTCTCCTCGCAAGGCGGGGTTGGGGGGGCCGGTTCTCGTTTTCTTTCCTACATCCCCATCAGTTGGTGCGTTGGGCGGCTGGACCAATAAAAATCTGTGGCAATTCCAAATTGTAGATCGAAGGGAAAAGAGAAAGAGGACCAGACCACAAGGCCAACCACACAAAAAGGTGAAAATGAAATAATCGAATCATTAGCGCTTCAAGTTGACTCGACACCATGCACTTAGGGGGAAGTTCTAGAAACTAAAATCAATCATGATATATCATTGGAGTAGGAAAAGAAAAGAGTCTTTCATTCTACCAAAGTTTAGTTACTTTGTACACAAATATTTTGATATTATTATCGGTTGCCTATTTTATATATTAAAAAAAAATTGTACCATTTAAAAGGAATAATAATAGAAATCAAGATACACATAGAAGAGACCCTATTTAAGAAAACAATATATAATTATTTATGATCATACACATTCTATAATAGTTTCATAAATTATATAAGCAAGATTAACAAATCGATTCAAAATATTTGTCATAAACTTCATAGAAGGGACTCAGATAGCACTATTAGATTTTGTAGCATAGAGAAGTGTAGAGGAAGATTATAAATTTTTTACAAAACCTATATCCATGTAATTTGTAAATTAAAAAATAAATTATAAAAGATTTTCTTTGTCAGAATTTATAAAAGATTAGAAGAATTGTACATTTTCTTATAGAGCAAATACGGTTTTCCTTCGAAGGATGGAGTTTAAAATGAGGGTTGAAACTCATATTGTCTTTTAGAAAATATTTAATAATATCTACACATATACTCTAACAAGAACAAATTATAATCCTTTTATCTTGCAAAATAACTTAGATAAGATTTCCATATCGAAAACAATATATATAGATATACAATGGTTCCATGTCTCATCGTTACTTTCTTTATATTTCAATTATTTGTACCCAACTATATTATATACAGTCTTAAATAGAATTGTGATTAAGGACATTAAAACGCAGTATCGCATATATATTTATATGATACATAAAACCTTATATTTAAAAACTATTTATACTCATTCATAAAGAGGAATTACCACTAACGTCAAACATAATATATATTCACTTTACACATCTACTTATATAATTTTAGGAAAATTCTATGGTTCCATTATTAATTTTGATAGGATTGATCTTGTTACCATCTAACAACCTATACCATACCTAATAGTAATCGAATAATTAAAATAATTAATATTTAAAAAATTATTTTTATTTTAACAATTGAATATTTTACTGAACAGTCCCATGGATGGACTAGAGAAGCTCCCATAATTTTAATACCTTTCTTTTACTCATGTAAAACTATAATTTAATTACATAATACACTGATCTATATATCAACATCCCCTCTATACCTTTATCCCTCCTAACCTATATGCAAAACTAGCTTCAAGCCTGTATCGATATCATATACACCAACTCACCACCTGTCACTTTACCAACGGAATGGCGTGTTACAGGACCAATTACAGAAACTTTAAATTTTATATGTAATGAAATTGCGAAACTTTAAAACATAAACATGGTTTTAAACCATTTTTAATTATTTTATTACTAAATAAATAATTAAAAAATATGATGTTAGGACAAGATAGTTATGTAAGAGAGTGTGAGTACATGTGTACCATATGACTATCACGCTATGCATAATCTAGGAAAATGACATGTGCAAAGATGATAAAGAGAGAATTGCATAAAGAAGAGGAGCAAACAATCCCAGTAAGCTCAAACACACACGTGACAAACAAGAGAGCTAAAAAGTATCAAACGTCACTAGTTGTAATGAAAAGGTATGTATTTTCATTTGATCAAGTAATTGATTTACTAAAATGAAAATCCGATAGTACGATGATATTTTTTCAAGATTTTCAAAATTATCCAAATGAAAGGGACCAGCAGTATTTATAGAAAGGCTTGGATGAATCTTTCTCATAATAGACTCCTTGTGGATCAAAGCTCATTAAAGGCTTTATTCGTAATGCATAAACCTTGTTGAGAAAGGTTACGACTAAGCAAGTTAATTTTAATGGGCCCTACTTCAAATCCATTGTATCAATTCTTCCTTGGTCATCCCATTAAGTAAATAGCTCTGACTCTCTAAGTCATACCACCTTAGTCTAGAAAGTTAAATTCAAATCAAAATTAGGATTAAAACTCTTTAACACAAATTTAGTAATCTACAATAGAGCAAGAGGCATCTTTCAAAAGATCTGTTGACCTAAACTAACTGTAAAAAGCTAAATGCATTTGATATATACATATAAGCATGTTTATAATTTACTCAAGAAAAGAGGATGCTTTACATCTTCTCTTTTTTTTTTCTTTTGGTCATCATTCTCGTTTAATTTTTTGTTAACAATTTCCACGAATTCATTTTCATTTTTCGTAAAAAGTGCTAAATTTAGTTTTGTTCATGAGTATATGTTTGATACAGAATTGTTGATGTTTCATAATCTTGTTTAATAATTTTTCAACGAAGAAGAAAGACGTATAATATCCTAATCGTAGTTTGAGATGCACTCACAGCACTAAATATGCTGACAACTGCAAAGGGTAATAATCATTATCATGAAATGGGTGCGTTATAATTCCAGTGATGAGACATCCCAAGACCTTAGTTGATCTTTACTGGTATCTACTATACTGTTGCTTTTTCAATATAGGTACCAACTTCATCTCTTCTTTTGAGTCAAATCGAAACACAAAGCGTGCACCTTTCTTATTTATGCTAAAACTGTATCATGGAATTTTCTAAACCATATAATTACGTTTTGATTCAATAATTACTATAACTAATCTATATAAAGAATTTTTTTTATGTTATGATATTAACGATATGAAAATTCTATTCGATGATTTATTTTATAATGTTGATATACTAATTATTTTGCTCCATCCTTAAAAGATTATTAATAATAATTATAGTAGAAATTGAAAATAATTCTAAGCTTTAATTTAGCTATGGATATACTCTATGAATTTTAGATGTTACAAATAATCCCCTTAAACTTTAATATATTGACAATATAAGGGGTCTTATTTTTTAATATAACAAACACACACTAAAATGAAAAGTCTAAGTTGTAGTAGTTATTGAGTTCTCGTTTTAATGATAACAAAAAGGGATATAGATATCTAGAAAAATTATTTCGTCCGTCATTAATTTTGATGGGACCGCTTCCATCATATTTAACTGCTCATATCATACCCAACGGGATCGAACTACTAAAATAGTTAATATTCTATTTAATATATTTATTTTAACGATTAAATTAATAGTGAGACGGTATGGGACGATAGAAGCTCCCATCTTTAAAGATACCTAACATGTTTCTTTATTAGGTACTAGTTATAAGATACAAATTTATTAAATACTTGTTATTAGATATGAAAAGGGATGTTTTAAGCAAGTTTAAAGATAACATAAAGAGGTTTTATGATGAAAAGGTTTGCAGAAGTTATTTTTGAATGTACAAAATAATAATACATGAACTGTATAATTCATCAAAAGAATGTTCAGAAGGTTTAGAACAAGTTATATAAGTCATCAAAGTTCTCAAAAAGTATTTACAAGTTATGGATTTTGAAAATGATTATTCTAGAAAGTCAAAAGTTCAATTGAAAAGAAAATATTGAACCGCTATTCTATTAGAAATTACTTCAGAAGTTTAGTATTTGAAGACAAAAGATGCTTAGCAGACTCATAAGGTATTTCAAAACCCTTGACTAGTCTGGCACGAATTATTTTCTAGAGTTACATAAATATAAAAAAAAAATAAGTTGAATTTTTAATAATTTGAAAACCCAACTCCACTTGTCAAACATATTTGGATAATGTGTTTGATGCTTTCTACAAAAGCCAGATTAAAATATTATGCGGATTTTTTTTAGCTCTGGTTCATTCTACCATCAACAACTTTCAATTACATTTGAAGGATTTTATTAATTTTATTTTATTAGGTTTACGATAAAGTTTTCAAGATATTTTTGCTGAAGATTTACAAGGAATATGAGAAGATAATGATGGATCTTTTTGAAAGATATGTATTAAGATAGAGCTTCCTCGTATGAAGGAGAATGACAACATTTTTATCCTTCCAAAGGCTTATCGTTAGACAATATTAGGAGAATATCTTATTGGAAGATATCACAAGATATTATCAAATTCATCTTCATATTTCAAATTCAAAAAATTATTAGCTAAGCATTATTCAAATTTCTAGTAAATGCATCAACAAATAATGATTTTTTTTTTTTTTTTGTCGTCAAATA
The DNA here is from genome assembly GCA_024138025.1 of Combretum micranthum. Classification (NCBI taxonomy): domain Eukaryota; kingdom Viridiplantae; phylum Streptophyta; class Magnoliopsida; order Myrtales; family Combretaceae; genus Combretum; species Combretum micranthum. The sequence continues at coordinate 670,584 of JAMXBD010000543.1, read as the reverse complement.
ACGGATTTATTTGAAGAAGATAATGTAAACATATTTGATCTTATGTACGTCAGTAAAATTTATGTTGAAGAAGAGACATATTTGCGACGTATCGAAGATAATAAGACAAGAAGGATCACCATTATCATACTTTGACATACTGCGTTACAATTGCAAGATCTTATTTTTGCTTGCCAGAAACTCTTTTAGAACCTTCTTTGTAGAGGAAACTCAAATTATTTCCTCATTCAAATATTTGATTGTGAGAGATATTTAGGAGTGTTTAATCACTGTAGTAAGTAAATAATTAGTGTAACTAGATAGGTTCAGTAGTGAGACTTAACCAAGTTATTAGTTTAATTATACTTTTAATTATTATTATTTTTATATAGTGTATAGCAACTAGCAAAGTCAACAGGATTCCTAGTGTGGAGTTGGAAGAGATGATTAACTCAAAATGAGAAACATTTATATATCATTGTGATCTTTTTTCCTTTCTCTTTTATTATTGCGTATATATTATATTCTTTGTTGTTTACACCATTATTAATATTGCATGATCAAAGGGAATAAAGTTTTAAGTTTGAAAAGGATTAAATTTTTAACACAATCAATTTACACCCACCCCAAATCCTCCGGATTGTGCATTCAAGATCTATAACAATCCACTTTAATATAATAAGTTTAAGAGATGTTTTTGCATATTAGTTAGTTTCATTTTTAATTTTGAGAGTTATTCATCAATTTATCATGGTTCAAATAAAAAGTGATTTGTAATATTTAAAAGTTTATGATGTATGTGCAATAAGATTAAAATATAAAAGAATTACTTACATTTTCCTATTATTAAATTACTATTAAACCATTATCCTCTCATCTAAAATTACCTATCAACCACACTCATACTCACAACCATATAAACTTCACAATCATACATCTTATGGAAATAATCTAAACCACTCATCCATATCTTAAGCTGAATCAGAAGTCATTATTTCTCAAAAGCTTATGTTTTCTTGTACTAAATATGGTTCCAAAAGCTTATGTTTTCTTGTCCTGGATGGTTTCAAATAAGTGATCATTATCTCTTATCTTTACGATTGTTTTTTGGTCAACTACTATTACAATCATTGAAAAAAAAAAAAAAGAAAAGAAAAATCAAAACGAATCTATTTAGCTGAGAAAGATTGGTGTTTACGTCACTGAGTTGTAAGGATGTTGAAATAGCTCTATAAATATTTCTAATATAACATGGGTCACCAAAATAACCACTTGTTTATTATTTACCATATTATTACTCATACATGAGGAGCTAGATAATTGGTAGTTTTTACATATCTACGTGTTAAAATAAAGTAAAGAAGAAAAGAATCTTTAATTTGGTTTTCCTTTCCTATTATACTTATTAAACAACACAAAAGGTAAAATAAATAAATAAATAAATAACTTTAGTTACAAGTACAACCTAGTCCTGCTCGAGCAGCGATTTTTGCGAAGTGCTTTTGTTTATTCTTTTTTTTTTTTTTTTTTGGCATAATATATATGACTATTTTATATTTGATTATTTGCTTTTATATGTGTCTTTTGAAAAACTATCCAATATGTTTTGGTTTCGCTTTTAAAATTCAAATAAAATTGTCATTTTTATATTTTTATAATAATGATCAAGAAAGATTGAGAATTTGGGATTAGAAATAAAATTTTTCTTATATTAAAATAATCTAAAAATACAATTTACTCATTAAAAAAGGAATGCCTACTTAGCTTTATTCTAAATCGATGAGGTAAATAATTTTAATTTTTAAAAAATCTTAAATATTTAATAACCTAAGATAAATATAACTATATATATGTACTTATACTTTGATTGTTGCTCTGTTTGGATCGTTGTTTTGGTATCATTTTGACATCTTTTTCATATATTGAACTGATATAAATATTATACAGATAAAAAATCGATAATTTCTACTCATAAACTGATAAAATCGAATCAATACTGAATCGATACCGAACTCATACCGATCGATATAGATTCAATACAGATAAAAATCCAATAATCTAAGTAGCCCTTAACAATTTACCAATAAAAAAATAATATAATATAATAGTACTAAAACAATGTCAAATCAATATACACCAATGAAACATCCTATCCCCATTTTCTACTCTAGCTTTTCTTTTTCTTTATCATCAAATGTTATGTGTAATCATTTTCTTTCTTTGTTTATGCTACAATGTATAATAAATATGTGATGTGAATGTTGGAGGTGTCATATCCGTGTGACACGTGTATGGTCCGTCCATTAATTGTCTAGAGATATGTGATATTGGGGAAATTGGACAATGCCAAATAAATTTGAAATTTATGTAGTTGTTTTATTCAAAATACAAGATTAGTGTGATAAGACATACTTGTCATTAAAAGCAATGACAAGAACAGAAAATTTTCGATAAGATGAATTTGAAACCTTTTCCATAAAATTCGATTTATTTTTCGTGTCTTGTTAGATATTAAATTAGATTTTTTTTTTTTCACTTTTTAACGGACATTGTTAAGTTAGGAAGATTTCATCAACGAATGCTCCAACATAGTTTAAAAAATAAATAAATGAATAAATAAATTTTCCAATATTAATAACACTTAATCCATATGTAACAAACATGTTATACATGAATCCAATATAAAAAATATAGAAAATTTTACGATCTCATGATGATTGCAACAAGATCAATCTATCACATTAATAAATGATCAAGATTGTTTTAAACTGTAATTGAACTCCTTAAATTGTTTTACATTAATTTTTTCATAATCAATTTAATTTTAATAATACTGTAGTTATGGGCCAGAACTGGGTCTCATGTTGATCCACGTCCAATATCAAGGCCTTCAATGGCCATCCATGACCCTTTATATTGGTTTCTATATGGGCCATTTCTTTTATGCATGACGAATTCATGTATCTGGCCCAGTCAAACTACTTAAGCTAGTTTCTTTTATTGAGTTATTTCTCTTCAACTTGTATTTCCATTTATAAAAATTTTTTCGGGCCACATAATATTGACTACTTCAGGAATATTTAGATTTAAAAAAAAAATTTTCTGGTCAACCAGAGAAATTATTATTCTACATCAATCAAAGTGAAAAAAATGACTGACTATATCAAAATTGGCTCTATTTCACGTATCTAAAATAAGCAGCTTCGGGAAAAATAATAGATTTAAAATTAAGATAAACGTGTGCATTTCATATTTTTAAAATAATTATACGGTTTAAAAGAAAAAGGAAAAGAAAACCCACTCACCCAAAAAACCCCATTTAATAAAATGTATATACACACACACACAATGTTCATTTATTCCTAAGCTCATAATCATACGAAAGTTATAACAGTTTCATATATTGTATAAACAAAATGAATTGAATGATTTCAAATATTTGTTATAACGTTAGATAAACTCAGCATTAATAATTACAATCTAATTTTAAAATAATTCATAAATAACTATATGTACATATTTGATATTTATGAGATTTTCCGATCTAATATATATTATATGAAGTTGAAATTTTCTTGGTCCAAATCGAACGTCATCAATATATAGTAGTGCGCCGATTTCGAAAAAGGACCATATGTCTTTTGATTTGATCCACATCATAAAACATGCAAAAATTAATCACTTTTGATCAAGGTATGGAACAGTTATTATGTAAATCAATTTTAGGTTAATATTATAAACATCATAGAAAAGATTCAGATGTTGCTATTAGATTTTATGGCATAGAGAAATGTAGTGAAAAATATGTATTTTTCCTTTTTCTTTTTCTTTTTTTTTTTTTTATAAAACCTATCATTGGATCCATGCAATTGTAAAATAAAAAATAAATTATAAAAGATTATAAGAAGAATACCTTTTGTTATAAAGCAAACACTACAAGAAAACTCGCCTTTAAATATGAAAATTTTATGTCTAAACATAAATTTTCGACACAAAAACTATCATCACTGATTATATTTGTAGAAATATAACTTATTTTACTAATTTTTCATTACAAAATTTTTATCTTTAAAGACTAGTTTTCTTGTAGTGAAATGCAACCGCGCTTTTGAAGGTGGAGTTAAAAATAAGGACTATAACTCGTATTAGTCTCCTGGAAAATATGCCCATTATAAGGACTCTAAATGTAATCCTCCAATGGTATATAAGCATACCGTCACGAGAACAAATTCTAATCCTTCAGCTTGCTAAATAACTTAGATTAGATTTTTATATTGAAAACAATATACACTAATGAAAAGAAAGAAAAAAAGGCGTAGATAGGTATCAGTATGAATTAAACATGCTTCTCTTGTTTGCAAACATATAGACAAGTCTCATTGCTGGCATGGCATATGAGGCAAGTTTTTATGACTGTTCTTTTGCCAACTACTATTACAACTGGTAGGAGGAAAAGGGAAATCAAATTTATTCCAATTTGTTAAGAGATCAATATTTATGCCACTAGATTATAAGTGTCTTGTCATATCTTTTCAATTGTTTTAAATATAGTAGGTGTGTCACCTTCTAGCATTTATATAAAAGAATATTATGAAGATTTAATATTTTTTTATTCTTTTAAATGATTTGGTTTAGGGGCATATATGTGTTAAATATATGTGTACTACTTAAGTTCTACTTGATAATAACTCAAGTTTAGCTCAAGAACAATCAAGGTAAGCTAAAGCTCAAGTTTGAGCTATTCAATAGTTTGTTGAGTTGAGCTCGAACTGCATAATTCACTCAACTTGTAAAGACCCGACTTACCCTAATTCAATTATTAGACATGCCCCAGTTTTCAATCATGTATAATACTGGAGTATCATACATAAGGTTATCTGAAAAGAAAATATTTATGTCGATTATTTGTTTAACCTATCATTAAAACAAAATCTTCTACAAAAGCTACTCAACATGAGTAGATCATCATTACATTTACATACATCATCAATACCATCTACTTGGGGCATTAAGGGATTACAAAGCCTTTATCATTTCAAAATCATGATAAAAAGCTTTACATCGTATATTACAAACCAAAGACTTATCAATAAGCCTTTAACAAAATATTACATCCAACTTTAAAAGTTTTAATGAAATCTTTTACATAACAACTTCTTGTAGATAAGGTTCCTAATCTTCCTATTCTTTCACAAACTCTTCTTAGTCTGTTCCATACCTTAAATCATCATAGAATTCATCATCAACAACACCTGTAAAAGATAATTTGAGCCAGAGGCCCAGCACACACTAATACAAGCAAATACAACATGGCATGCATTCTTAGCCTAATGTAATGCAACAATCATTAAATTGTTTATCTATGATTAAGTACAACTATTCAACATTAGAGTATTCAAACTCCGAGAACAAACCATTTGAAAACTGAGAGTCCTCAGTAACAACAACTACCCAGGAGGTTAATACAATAAGCCTGAATACCTATATCGCTTATAGGAACATCTATAAAGATAATAGTTTCATTTAGGATTTATAGTAATTTCTCATCTTTATTTAACTTAATCAATTATATCATTTAGTTTAGCCGATTCCATACACGTAAACTAAATTATATTACTCCCTTTTAAGAATAAGTAAACGTTATACGAATATCATTACCCATATCGACTATCTACTGAACAACTTATAAAATGTCATTGCATCTTGACAAAGGGTGGCCTAAGCACCTAATCAAGCTTGGTTGTCACTCCTCGGACCTAATTAAACGACACAAGAACAAGCAATTCCAAACACTTTTTAGTCCATCTTTATTTAGAGTTGTTTTAGATATGCCTACCCTAACAGTCATCAATCAAGTCACCATGTACCTAAACAAGTTGTTATACTTGACAAAGGATCAACAACAAATACAATTGGGTGGGGGAATCCGTAAGATAAAGAAATTCAATTCATATAACATCAAATATTAACTACAATTAAATATTAAATCCTTTATCAAATATATAACTCAAATAAAGACCATGTTAAATTACAACTTAACATTTATATATATATCTATATAACACATTCCATTATTCTAAATTTTGAAAATAATTTTTTTTTAAATAATATTGCAGTTACATGGTTGTGTCTCACATTGTGTTTCTTCATATGAGAAACACGCCCAAAACACGATAAAACATATCACATGTATCTCGTCGTGTTTCATTTTAGCACAAGCCCTTTGAAAATCAGAGAGAAGCACGATGCAATAGAGGTAATCATGTTTCATTGAAAATCAAATTCCTTAAGAAATTAGATAGAAACATGATAGAATATGTGTGGTCGTGTTCCAACCATGCTATCAAAGTTGTTTGTGTTTAAACACATAGTGAGAAGCATAGTGGAATTGGGGTTGTCGTGTTCCCCTCATGTTTCTTCTTGAATAGCCTTATTTTCACAACTTAGTGAGATACATAACTAAATACATTGCCCCATCTTCTTTTCGAGTTTTACTTCAAAAAACAGGGCATATACACTTTGACACTTAAACATCAAAACTTTGTTTCAATTAACTTTTACAATCAGTGCATACACTTAGCTGAATCATACATACATAAGCTTCACATTCACTTCATTCAATAACTCCCACAACTTCATTTTCAACATCAAACATCTCACTAATCTACTCACTCACCCAAAGCAACTACTACAACTTCCAAAAATGCATCTATCACAACTTCAAGCATTTGTATAGTTCTATATACTAACTTAGCTTATTAATACTATATTCAACTCATTGAGAACTCATTAAAATAGAAATTTGGATTCATGAGAGAAACAAGTAAGTAAATTAATATAAGGCATGCAAAATTTACCTTAATTGACCTTAGCTTGACCTTAGCTTGTAGATGAAACTGAATGAAAAACTTGATGAATTTTACAATAAAATTGGATCAAGAATGTAAAGGATTTGTGCTTAAAAAAGACACATGGTTAGGGTTCGGTTTAGGGTCTGTTTTGGATTGTGATTGTATTTTTTTTGGGCAAAATTTTCACTTGTAATTATCTTCAAATTTTTCTTTGACTTTTGGTGCAATTGAGAAAAATAGGAAAAGGGCTTTGGAGCTTATGGGCTTTGTTAGTGATTCATGGGCTTAGGTGTGTTATAATGGAAATGTGCTATTGCAAGAAAAGACATCTCAAAACAACACAAATTTCACTATAATGCCTAATTACAACCACACAAATAAAATTATATGAGCTCAACAATTCATGCACCGTTCAACACACACACACACACACATATGAATCATTATAATTGGTTTTGGGATATTTCATTCTTCCCTCCTCAAAGAAGTTTCATCTCGAAACACAACTTACCTTACTAATCAAACAATTTAGGATACTTCTATCTCATAACACTTTCTACTTCCCAAGTCGCTTCTCGTTCTGTTTAACTACTCTATTGAACTTTAATGAAAGGGATCATCTTCCGTCTCAAAGATTTATCCATTTGATCTCAAATCTTAATAGGTTTTTCTACTATGGTTAGATTTGGTTGTATCTCTAGTTTATTAGCACTGATGATAGCATCCGGATCTTATCTACATTTCCTCAATTATGATACATGAAATATGTTGCGTACACCTACTAAACAGGGAGGCAATGCTAGTCTGTATGCTAATGGACCAATCTTTCTTAGAATTTCATATTGACCAATGTATCTTAGATTCAATTGCCCTTTAACTCGAAATCAGAACACTTCTTTAGTTGGGATCTTTAGAAACACATGACTACTAATCTCAAACTCTAGGGGTCTTCGTCTCATATTCGCATAGCTTTTGTACCGATCTTGGGCCACCTTCATTCTTTGTGTTAACGACTTGAATCTTGTCTATTACTTGCTGTAATAAATATGGACCAAAAATGGTTCGGTCACCTACCTCATCCCAATATAAAGGAGATTTTATACTTTCTTCAATATAAAACTTCATAGGGACCATGTTTTAGTTGCTTGATAGCTATTGTTATATGAAAATTCAACCAATGGTTAATGATCATTGCATTGCCTACCAAAATCTAATGCGCAAGCTCTTAACATATTCTCCAGAATTTAAATGATCCTTTCTGATTGCCCATCAATTTGAAGATGAAAAGAGATGTTGAATTGAAGTTTAGTACCAAGTGCTTCATGTAAACTTTTCTAAAAATGACTAACAATCTCTATTTGACATGATTAACACCAGTATTCCATGATGTCTTACTATCTTTCAAATGTAGATCTGTGCCATCTTTAATAATGAACAATCAACTCTTAGTGGAGTAAAATGCGTTGACTTGGTTAATCTGTTCATAAATACCCATACTACTTCATTTCTAGCCAAAGTCTTTGGTAAGGTAGTCACAAAGTCCATCGTTATATCTTCCCATTTCCACTCTAAAACTAACAATGGATGTAGCTCACCACTGGGTCTTTGATGTTCGATCTTTATTTGTTGATAAGTATTGAGACACAAAATTAGCAATGTCTCGCCTCATATATTCCCACCAATAATGCTTCTTCAAGTCTTTATACATCTTGGTGCTACCTGGATGTATTGAGTAAACTGGTATGTAAGCTTCCTTCATCACTTCTTTTCTTAAGTCATTAATCATAGGCATCCATATTCGATTTCCATATCTGATGTAACCATGATAATCAATTCTCAATTCTTTTCTTTTTCCATTTCTTATGGCACTTACTAACTTTTCCCCCTTTGAGTCTTCTTTCTAACCTTACTTGATCTGCTTAAGTACAGTAGGTTGCAGACTCAAACTTGCAAGCATGACATCTACTATTTTCGAAGTCACCTCAACATCTAATCTTCGAAGTCATTCTAAAATTTCTTTTTAATTGATAGTCATTGTTGCCATATTTACCTTTTTCTTTTTGCTTAAAGTATCTGCAGCAACCACATTCCTTTTGCTCAGATGATATAAAATTTCCACATCGTAATCTTTAATCAACTCAAGCCATCTTCGTTGTCGCATATTCAATTCTTTATGTGTAAAAATGTAGTTTAAGCTTTTATGATCGGTATATATCTCACATTTCTATCCAAAAAGATAGTATCTCCGTAACTTTGAAGCCAAAACTACTACTGCAAGCTCCAAATTGTGAACTAGATAGTTCTTTTCATAGGGTTTTAATTGCCTTGATGCATAGGCAGTCACTTTACCATCATGCATTAAAACACATCCTAATCCTTTAATTGAAGCATCACTGTAAATTATAAATTCTTTTCCACTGACTAGTAATGCTAATACAGACACTGATACCCATCGTTCCTTTAACTCTTGAAAACTACTTTCACAATCATCATCCCACACAAATCTCATATGCTTCTATGTTAGTCTTATCATTAGAGATGCAATTTTTGAGAATCCCTATATATTCTATAGTACGCAGATAACCCCAAAAAATTACGTACCTCAATGACATTTTTAGGTCTTTGTTAATCCATAATAGCTCTAATTTTCTCCGAAGCCATTGATATTTCATTCTTCGTAACAATATGACCTAGAAATGCTAATTTTTTCCAACCAAAATTTACATTTACTAAACTTTGCATACAATTTCTTTTCTCTTAATCTTTGAAGGACAAGTCTCAAGTGTTCTCCGTGTTCCTTCCTACTTCTGGAATATACTAAGATGTCATTATGGACACATCAAGATAATCCTTAAACTCTCGATTCATCAAGTCTATGAAAGCAATAAGGGCATTCATCAAACCAAATGGGATAACTAAGAACTCAAAATGTCCATATCTGGTACAGAAAGCAGTCTCAGGAATATCTTGCTGTTTAATCTTAAGCTGAAGATATCATGACCGTAAATCAATCTTAGAAAACATAGTCGCAACTCTTAACTGATCAAACAAATTGTCGACCCTTGGTAGAGGATATTTTTTATTGATGGTTACTTGGTTCAATTCTCGGTAATCTATACACATTCTTAAACTTCCATATTTCTTCTTAACAAATAACACCGAAGCACCTCATGGTGAAATACAAGGTTGAATAAAAACAAGATTTTGTAATTCTTGTAATTGATTTTTCAACTCTTTATCGTTGTCGGAGCCATTTTATAAGGCACTTTTGATATAGGAGATGTTCATAGAATCACATCGATCCTAAACTCAATTTCTCAACCAGGTGGTAAAACCAACAATTCTTCATGAAATAAATCTACAAAATCCTTTACCTCCGATACTGTATCAACATTCAACTCTTCAACATTCACTGTTGTCACCATAGCTTTTTACCATAATTCCATTATATACATACTTGTGGGTCTTTGCCTTTTAAGAATGTAAGTGAACTTCCCATTTTCCAAATTAAAACTTAATTCTACCTTATTACAATCTATAGTAACTTTATACAAATTCAGCCAATTCATGCCCAAAATCACATCAAAATTAGTCATAGATAAAACCAGCATGTCAATTAGTATATTTACATTAGAAATCAGCACATCAACATTTCTACAAATGTCGGTCTCCTTAGGTTTCACAGCAAGAGGAGTATTAATACACATTATATTATAAGGCAACACTTCAAAAACCAAGCTACAATCATTCATAAATTTCTCAACTTTGCATTTATATGTAGCACCTATATGTATTAGTGCATAAGCATGACATTTTGCAATTAATAAAGCACCTGCTAAGGTATCAACTAAGGGAGCTTCTTCACATTGCTGTAGTACATATATTCTCACTACTATTTTACCTTTCTTGGAATTTGGTCCATCGTTTTTAGGTCAATCCTTATAGTCTGCTATGTGGTGTCCTTGCTCTTTACAATAAGCGCAAAAGATCGGTTGTAAGACCAAATTCTTGGATTCTGAAGGCTTATGCCCTTCTTTGCCACATGCACAACATGCTCTTGAATTTCATTTACACTGAGTCAGCTCATGCGGTTTGAAACATGGTACACTATTTCTGACCGAATTTTAAAGATTAATTCCTATTATCTCATTTCTATGATCTCATCAATGCTAGGCAAGTGTACCTATCGCATGTAGTATAGAAATGGAATATAGGGTCGTATTTCTTGGGGTTGTCGACAAGTACTATTAGTCACCTTATTGATTATTATCTAGCAAATAATTCAATTCAACAACCAAAGTTATCAACTAGCAAATCTTAACTATAGCTATGTTCATTACAATAATTAACAAAATTAAGTCAACTTAACAATTAGTAACACAACAGATTTGCTTCACCAATGAATTAACATGTAATACATCTTTATTATTTGTTATATCTCTCCTAACTGTGGGATTCCACCATTTTCTTCAATATCTCTCCTGAGTCTATTAAACCCTAATTCTAGCCTTGTCTACTAGAATCTCTTCTTAGTTAACAGCCGATAAAGATCACATTACTAACATGATCCCAAGATAATTTTGAGTTATGTGCAGAAGATTTCACAACCCTATCTCAAGGCATCATGAGCAATCTTTCTCTATAGCCCAGATCTATTCTAAGGGTAGATTTCTCAATCATATCCCACGGAAATATGATATAATCCTTAGTCCTGCACTACCCAGAATCAAAATACTTCTATACACTATAGAGATTAGAAAATCCTACAACAATTAGAATTTCATTCCATGTATGTATATGCTAATACACGGCTACATAAGCCCTAATAACTGTTCATGCATAATGCAAAGGAAACAATACAATATAACACGAAGAAAGTAAGAATTTAAGGAGAAAGAATAGGAAAACAACCCATAAACAATGATTTCTTCAAATCTTGATAAACAATGCTCACAAGACTCTTTATGCAAATACAACAGTAACAGGTGGCTAGGTTTCTCTGTAAGAAAATATGATATCTAACTTCTCTTAATGATTCATTCCCTTTCGCAATGTTTCACTAAGATAGTTATATCTCTCCTCCGTTAGGTACATCTGATGGGTGAAAGAATATGTTAATTGGCTTTCATCTCCCTTCAAAAAAGTGTAAAAATCCAAATTGGAGAGAAAATATCCCAACAATAACTGCTATCATGCCCATTTTACGGGCCATTATCCTCTCGAAAATGGTTTTCCAAGGCATATTACGGTCATATTGGAGGTCATTATCTCCTCAGGTTAAATTCTCAACATATTGTTACGCCCATAATCACTTCCTTCACATGAAATCGCAATTCATTCCCCTGTTGGTCATGGTCGTATTGAAGGCCATGATCTCCACTGTGGTCTTTACATCTTCAATAGATTATGATCGTTACACTTCAATTTGATAAGTCCGAGAAGATCAAGTCCTAGAGTATGGCCGTAATGGAGGGCGTGATCTCCTCTGTGGGTGATTTTCTTTTCTTCTTTTGCAGGTCACGCCGTAATTTCTTCTTTAATAATTACCCGAGATGATCACTAACTTGAATATGGGCGTGATCTAGCTTGTAAGATATCTTCAACTCCAAATTCTTGTTTAGTTTGATCCAAATGTTGATATTTCTCCTTTTTAACCTGAAATGAACATATTTTCTAATTAAGTATCAATTATCTTTAATTAAACAAGAATTTAAAGCATAATCGACCATAAATAAACCAATATGAGTATGGTAAATTAGCCCTATCAAAACATCTGGGACACTTTCTTTCAAAAATGGCAAGGGAAGTCTAAGTCTTGACCAATAATCTTGGACTTATCTTTTTACCTAAAAATGGCTTTTTCCCTTTTCTTTGAAAAGCTGTTCCCTTACTTGCACTTTCATATCTTCATTATGATGTAGAGGAAGCTGATCTTTTTCCCAAGAATGTAGCTCACCAATCTTTTTGCATTTTATTTTCATTCAGAATTTGCTTGGCTAATTTTGCTTTGGTTAGTGGGTCTGCAAATGTCTAAAGTTGAAACATCTTGACTTCACTCCATATTTTGACCATTCTAGAACTTCTAAACCTTCATATGCTTGTCATGGTAACCTTTACTAGCAAATCTCACTAACTTGCAGAGCTTAGCATGATACTTATCAATGGTCTTGCTTCCTTATCATAAACTTAACCAATTGGAGATCATTTGTTCTCTAACTACCATAGGAAAATATTGCACAAAGAATACATCCTTGAATCTAACCCACGGAATTGGTATTGGGAAATTCTCACTTGCTAGGCTCCACCAATTAAAAGCGTCTCGCTTCAACATGTAAATTGCTAAATTGACTTTTCTATCCTTAGGTATTTCATATGCTTCAAAGGCTTTTTCTAATTATTCTATCTAGCTTTTCACAATTGTTAGATCTGAAATAGTTTCATCAAAATCGAGCACTAACCTGACAAAATTATGTAGTTTCACTTGATCATTATGCTTACCCACTTGTGCATTTTCTCCCTATTTAACTGCTTAAGTGGCATATTGTTGCATAAATTATTGTTGCTGCCGGTGCATCATCTGTTGGTACTGTTGCATCATTGCAAACATATCTTTGAACATAGTACACATGGTAGATATACTTCCCATAGGCACTTAAGGCATGTGAGGAAACTGTAGCATTTGCAGAGGTTGCAGAATCTGAGTTGTAGATGTTGAAGTAGGAGGAGTAGTAGTAGAAGCTGGAGCAAATGATGAAGTAGATGTTAAAGCAGATGACTGAGGAGGTGAAGGTGGCATTTTTTCTTATTCTGGTTGCTGTCTAATCTATCTGCGTGACCTATCCATCTTTGATACAAACATGCAATACATTTATGACATACAATAAACCATGCGATTTCTAATCATATTCATTTCAATTAATAACAAGACGATCAATCAGTTAGAACACATCGTTCATACAAAACCTAAGTTTTTCCTATACTACACTCACCGTTTCTATAAGGACCCGACATGCACCAATGCAAATGCTAGCCATGCCAAGCTCCCAACCACGAGTAATATATGAAGGTATTATACATAAGGTTGTCTAAAAAGGAAGATATTTATGTTGATTGCTTGATTAACTTATTAAGATATGAACCTTACAAAGACTACTCATCTAAGAGTAGATAACTTTATATAAACTAATATAACAGTACCATCAATTTGGTACGTCAAGAGTTACAAAACTTACTTATTACATACCTAATAGAATACTTAAGTACTTTATATTACAAAACATAGGCTTATGAGTAAGCCCTTATCATATACTATTACATTGCAAAATAAAGTCTTGCTTTGGTCTCCTTTTCTAATAAATACAACATTGGATAGTCCAGGGATCTTAGTTGTCCCATTCCTCAAGAAATTCTCGGATCATCATAGTACTTGTCATCATTGACACCTATAAAAGAAAAAGTGAGCCAAGGGTGACAATACATAACAACGCAAACAAATATAAAGTGGCATACATTCCTAAGTTAATGCAATGCAAGAAACAATAAATTATATATCTTTATTTAAGTAAAACCAATAAACATTGGAGTATTTAATCTCCTATTACAATCTTTAGGGAACATGGGGATCCTAATTAATGGCAACTGCTCAGGGGGTTAATATAAGCAGCCTGAATACTTATCTCTCCTACATAACTTTACAAAGATTGTAGTTTCATCTAGGTGTACAGTTATTTCTCATCTTTACTTAACTTAATCTATATTATCACTTAGTTCAATTATTCCCATAAACATGAACTAGATCATATTACTTTCTCTTAAGAATAAGCAAACATTATACGGATACTAATGCCCCTATCGACTATATCTAGTTACAAAAATGTACAAAGGAGATCAAGTGTTAGGTCACGACCGTGATCAATAAGGAAATTTAATTTCGAGGGCATAACGGCCTTAAATATGCATGTGATGAACAAGGTATTGACCCTATGATGTTTATTTCCAAATTTTTGAAGTTGTACTTTATAAATTGTTACTAAGATCTTTTTTTATTAGAAACATGTTAAGATCAACTTATAACCATAACATCAAACATCATCAAGTTCATTTATACACATATATTCATTACACACGCATATACATAACACTAACTTCATTTAACAACATAATTCTATTATACATGCTTTTTGAACTCTATTATCAACTTCATCACTAAGGTTCTACTTATTCATCACCAATCACATCTTCCTACACATTATTTCACATATTTATCATAAATTATTTCATCAAACACCTAAAGTGCACATGTCTATTTGCTTATCTATATCAACATATATGTTGGAATATCATTTATTTGTCTAAATCATCAAAAGTTCTACTGCTATTTAGCATTAGTATCTTCAAGAATCTATATTTAAACAATATATGAAAGAAATCAACTTCACTTACTTGTATAACTACTATTATAAACCAAAGCTCCACTTTCCTATTTCCTTGGTTTGATTCCTACTTCTACTTGTCTCTTGTCTTGATTCTTTACTTAAGATCTTATGTGCTATGGCTTAAAGTGAGTTTTGGTGTAGGAATTGATACTTGAAGTGTTGATGAAAACGTCGATTGTGTTGGGTCTATTTTTTGGAGTTGAAATTTTGAGGTGTTGGTGAAAAAATTTGCCA
Organism: Combretum micranthum; assembly: GCA_024138025.1. Lineage (NCBI taxonomy): Eukaryota > Viridiplantae > Streptophyta > Magnoliopsida > Myrtales > Combretaceae > Combretum > Combretum micranthum. Next base: position 655,085 of record JAMXBD010000543.1, on the reverse strand, counting down.
TTTTTTTACTTTTAATACATTAGAAAAGTTTAGAAGGTTTCTATAGGCTTGTATTGGGGTATATGGGCTTGGATTTTGATTATTAAGAGTTGGGCTTGGGTTTTTAAAGAAAATTTGCAACAAATGAGCCTCCTAATTCTAGAAAACAATACATCATATTATAACACAATTCAACTCGACATATGTATATCACTACAATTACATAATTACACCAGCATATATACAATTTAATTTTTTTAACATATTTCAATATTAATAATTTGTCATGCCAACAATTAAAATTCATATAACTTAAATTTTCACAATTAATTTATAAAATCAATAAACAAAAAATATATATGTTAAATAATTTAGTGCATTTAAGATATTTCATTATTCTCCCCTTAAAGAAGTTTCATCCTCGAAACTTATCTTACCTTATTGATCAAACAAGTTGGGGTACTTCTGTTTCATAACATTTTCTACTTCCCAAGTATCTTATCATTTTGTTTGACCACTCTATTGGAATTTAACCATAGGAGTCGTCTTGTTTCTTAAGGTCTTGTCCATTCTACCTAAAATCTTGATAAGCTTCTCAACTATGGTAAGATCTGGTTGTACTTCCAATTGATTCGTATAAAAATACCCTCTAGATTTGATATATATTTCCCTAGTTGAGAAACATGAAAAATATTATGTACATTGGCCAAGTTTGAGGGTAAAGCTAGTCTATAAGCCATCGGTTGAATCCTTTCTAGAATTTTAAATGGACCAATATATCTTGGGTTCAATTTTCCTTTTACTCCAAATCTGAACACTCCTTTAGTTGGAAGAAACACATGATCACCTCTCTTAAACTCTAAAGTTCTTCTTCTCATATCTGCATAACTTTTGTATCGGTCTTGAACTATCTTCATTCTCTATTTAACAAGTTGAATTTTGTCTATTGCCTGTTGTACTAATTCTGAACTAATCAAGGCTCTTTCTCATACATCATCCTAATGCAGAGGATGTTCTTGATAGTTACTTGGCTTAATTCCTTACAATCTATGCACATTCTTAAACTCCCATATTTCTTCGTAACAAAAAGTACCAGAGCACCCCATGGTGAAATACTAGGTCGAATGAAATTGAGATCCTATAATTCTGGCAATTGATTCTTCAATTCTTTTAACTCTATTAGGGTCATTCGGTATGGTGATTTTCATATCGAAGTTGTCCCCAGAATTACATCAATCCCAAACTTAATTTCTTAATTTGGTGGTAAAACTAGTAATTCTTTAGGAATACATCTGGAAAGTCTCTTACTACTAGTACCATACCATAGCTTTTTTCGATAATTCCATTGTATACATGCTTTTGGGTCTTTATCTCTCCTAAGCATAAGTAAACTTCTCTTTTTCTAATTTAAAGCCCAATTCTGCCTTATTGTAATTTGTGATGACTTTATACAAATTCAACTAGTTCATACCCAAAATTTCTTAAAAATCAGTCATAGATAAATATAGCATGTCTATAGGCATGTCAATATTAGAAATCAATACATCTACATTCCTACAAACACAGGTCTCCTTGGAATTCACACCTAAAGGAGTATTAATATACATTATATCATTAGGCAATACTTCATAAACCATACCACAATCATTCATAAACTTCTTAGATATGCAGGTATGTGTTGCACCTATATCTATCAAAGTATAAGCATGATGTTTTGTAATTAATAAGGTATCTGCCAAAGTATCAACAAAAGGAGTTTCCTCACACTATTGCAACACAAACACTCTTACTGTTGTTTTTCCTTTCCCCTGAATAGAACCACCATTCTTAGGTTTAGTTTTACAATTTCCTATATGGTGTCTTCTTTGTTTATAATAAGCACAGAAGATAGGTTGTAATACCGGATTCTTGCACTCAGAAACTCTGTGCCCTACCTTACCATAAGCAAAACATGCTTTCAGGTTCCATTTACACTATGCTAACTCATGAGGCTCAAAGCGTCTAATGCATCTTCTTTTAGGAGTGATGGAAGGAGTTGAAGTTTTAGTCAATAACCCTGGACTTGTCTTCTTACCCAAGAATGGCTTTTTTCCCTTTGCTTGAAATATCATATCTTCTGTAGGAAACAAACGAGATTGGTCTCTTACCAAGAAATGAGGCTCGCTTTTTGTAATCCCTAAGAATTTTTATACTAATGAAATGACTAAAATAGCAAATGCATGATAGATGGTGAATTTGAGACTCGACCAAAAAACATAGTTCGAAACTTTGAATAGTAACGAGCTTTCTATAGCTTAAAACCTAAAATAAAAAATTGTTAGCTCCTAAAAGTACCAAAGATAAGATTTCATGAACTGAGTCGAAAACTCAAGATATAATTATACGTAACCCCAAATTTCTAGTGTATTAGAAAGTAAATAACTGATAGAGCCTATTGGTTAAAAATGATAACTTAAAGATGAACCACTAGGTTATAAATACGCAATGGGAATGGAAAATAGACTCATAACTTAAAGATTTGGATTGCACCATCGTATTAGTTAGAAAATTCTGAGTCCATGGAGACTAAAATCCTAATTTAGCCTATCAGGTCCAGTGACCCTAATTGCATGGGGTAAAACTTTAAAAATACTCAGTTGTGTAAACTTTAAACTTAACATTTGAACTCAAGAATAATCTAGGAATAATATAGAGGCTTTAGATGAACTTTTAAAAGATAAAACCCTATATAACAGATATAATTATATGTGTATGACCCTAAAAATCCAGTTCTTGTCTAGATACTTTAAAATTAAAAAAAAAAAAAAAAAAAAGAAAGAAAGAAACAGCTGCTGCAAGGAATTGATTTGTAGTACACTGTACGAGTACAAGGATAGAGGAATCGCGGTGGTTTGTCTTTTTATAATTTCTGCAAGTTATAGACTAAACTCCAAGAAATAGGGCAATGTTGCAACTATAGTCAAGACTCTATTTGATAATTTCAATTATAGCATGTAATATAATTTTCAGGTGTGACAATTTATATTGGATTCTAATCGTAATATATAACTCATTTGATAATTAAAAAGATATATACACACACACGTAATAAAACACGTCCAAACATACCAAATTGATTTTATTTTACTGTTTCCACGCCTAGAAATGCAGAGCAACAATGGTGGGATTTTTTCTTAGTTTGGAGTGAATTTTATAATTGTACACATAAAATAAACTTTTTAAATAACTAAGGCACTAACAATTGGTTTTTTCGTTTTGATATTATATATATATGTATATCTATATAATAAGGACCAAGGATTAAGGAAGACAGCTGTGCTGACAAGGAGACATTGGCCTGTCTGATGAAGGAGAGACATTTTTCATAATTATCAACTGGAGCAAAACACATAGACAACGTGAAATCATTTTCGTATTTCTCATGAAATGTCCTACATTAAATCCCCATACACGGTTTTATTTTTAGTGGTCAATAAAATATTTTATTATCATTTACTTGTATTCTTTAGTTTTAAAGTTTTACTTCTTTACGACTATGATTAAAGTTATGTATTTACAGTATTATATATAAGATCATTAAATCATAATTCGAGTCTTCGAATTTTTATTATATTATTGGAAGAAAAAGAGGGAAAAAAAATATAATAATATCAACTGTCGGAACCAATCCCCATAAAATAAAGTAATTTATCTGAAGAATCATGTATGATTTAGCTAAAGAATCAAACAAAGAAAAAACACTAGCGAATATTATAGTCTGCATTATGCTAATCCTGATATAAGTACTTAAAAAATAATAAATAATCAAGTAAATAAATTATTTATATGATTTTTGAAAAAATTAAAAAAAAAATTGATTGAAAATATGCCACCTTTTTATTTTCATTTTTATATAAAAGTTAATATTATTTATCAAAAAAAGTCTATGTATGTTTTTTCTTATTATGACCGTTCTAAACGATTTTTCTTTAATTACTTTTTTTTTCTGATTTCTGTAAAACCACCTAATTGTCTTAGCAACGCCATTTTTCCATTTTGGTGAAAAACACTGCAGCTGCACCCCACTTCAACAATGTCTGTACCCCTCGGTTTACTCCATTTGGTTTATTGTCTCACCACCATTTCTGTGCCTTCTTTTCGACAAAGAGACCCTACTCCTCCCAGTATACTACACTCTTTCTCATCGATAAACATATCCTAGAGAACCTCCGTAAGTAAAGCGGTCACACAGCAATGGCAGAAACAGATGACGTTTCAGTTTTGAAAGAGATGATTAGGAAGATAGAGAGAGAAAAGGATAGATTGGAGGTCACGTGTGAGCGTGAAAAAGAAGAAATGAGGGATATGATTAGGGGACAAGAAATAAGATTGATCAAATTGGAGAATGCTTTAGAGCATAAAACAAAAGATTTGAATGACATGGAGAATACATTCATAACAGAATTAGAAAGAATGGGCAAAGAACATGAAGATGAAAAGGCTGTGTGGCGAGCAAGAGAAGGCAGACTCATGCAAGAAATTGACAGGCTACGACACCTGCTTGGCTGGACAGACTTGGGTGGCCACCAGAGGGGAGATCTTTCTGAAACAGATTCGGACGAGCTTTTTTCGATAAATGTGGATGACCTCGAACAGGAGCACGAACTTTCTGAAATGGTAAGGGGTCGCCACGAGGGTGAGACTACTGAACTAGACCAGGGTGGCCATGATTATGAGAAAGAGCGTAAGAAAGCCGAAACAGATGAGACTACTGAACAAGACGAGGGTGGCCATGATCATGAGCAAAAGCATAAGAAAACTGAAACAAATGAGGTTACTGAACAAGATGAGGGTGGCTATGATCATGAGCGAGAGCATAAGGAAACAGATGAAGATGAGGGTGGCTATGATCATGAGCGAAAGCATAAGAAAACTGAAACAGATGAGCTTACTGACAAGATGAGGGTGGCTATGATCATAAGCGAGAGCATAAGAAAACAGATGAAGATGAGGGTGGCTATGATCATGAGCGAAAGCATAAGAAAACTGAAACAGATGAGGTTACAGAACAAGATGAGGGTGGCTATGATCATAAGCGAGAGCATAAGAAAACAGATGAAGATGAGGGTGGCCACTAGCGAGAGCATAAGAAAACTAAAATAGATGAGATCACTGAAGAACTAGATGTGGGTGACCACCATCACGGGCGTGATCATAAGAAAACTGAAACATATGAGGGTGACCACAAGCTTGAAGGAAAGACACGCCATGAAGACGATCAGAAGAGTCAACCACGTAACATGGATTGGTATTTGTTACGACCCAAAAGAGAATAACAAGGCAACCCACTTGGATGAAAGATTTTGTAACTAAATAGTTACTTAGATTACACTTTCTGTTTTTAGGGTTTTCAGTACGGAAACATACATACATGTAACAAAATTGACAGATCAGCAACAAATAATTATCAAAATAACAAATTGTAGTGATATACAAGAATATAAAGGAAATCGGAAAGAAAAAAAGGAACTCATCCTTATTCCCGAAAACTCTAGTGTCTCTTTTCCTTTCTCTTTCTCTTAGGAGTTTGCCTTACTCGAAAAGGTACCTATCAAGCAACACAAAACATAGATCTGTTAGTTCAATTCTCTATCAAAACGAAAGCAGTAAACTAGGGTTTCAGAAAAGTACTTACGCTTATTCCAGAAGAAAAGAAAGAGAGTCTGAGCGAGAGTGTTAGGGTTTGTGGAGGTGTGTGAGTGTTAAGCGAGTGTAAGAAGAGTGTTTGGGCCGGACCTTGTTACGGGCTCCAACATTTTGGTGCTCTCGTTTTTCTTGTTTCTGTACAGATCTGCGTTCAACCATGGCGAGTACTCGGGCACAGGAAGAGTTTGTCAAACTACAATCCCTGGTTTATTCGTTAGCAGATACCATGAATAAAATGCAAGTGCAAATGACAGAGTCGATCCAAGCAAATAAGACAGTTCAAGATTCGGTCAGTTCTTTACAACATCACATGCAGAACTCGATTCAACAGATGAATGACAAATTGGATACATTTAGGAATCAGACCGAGGGTTTTCCACAATCAAATTCAGTTTCAGACAGTCCTCGTTCATCATCTTCCTTAGCAGACACGTTATTGAAAGGGATCAAGTTAGAGATACCTCGATTCAATGGAGAGGACCCATTGGGATGGATCTACAAGACTGAGAAATTCTTCACCTTTCATAATATTCCAGTGGAGCAGCGTTTAGAAATTGCTTCTTTTGCATTCGAGGATGATGGCCTGCAATGGTTACAATGGATGGAAGCAAATAAACAGATCACAACTTGGAATTCTTTCTTACAATCTTGAAAGTTAGATTTGGACCATCTGAATATGAAGATGTTCAAGGGACTTTGGCTAAATTGGTGCAAGTTTCAACTGTTCAACATTATCAGAAACAATTTGAGGCTCTTTCTAACAGAGTTAGAGGTATTCCTGAATCATTTTAATGAGTTGCTTTATTTCGGGCTTAAAATCTCATATTAGAAGAGAAGTACAGATTGCTAGGCCTTCAGATTTAGCACATGCTATATGGTTAGCAAAAATGCATGAATCTAAGTTCCATGATTCATATTTTGTTCCAAAAATGCCTTCTTCATCTTCTCATACATATTCCAAACCCCTTCAATTTTCAAAACCATACACACACCTACCACAATTAATTCACAGTCATCTACTGGGAATTCCAAACCACCATTATTGCCTAATCCCCCTGTTTCATCTCTTCCCATAAAAAAATTAACACCTTCTGAAATGTTAGCTAGACGTGAGAAAGGCCTTTGTTATAATTGTGATGAAAAGTTCCATAGGGGACATCAATGCAAAGCCAAATTTCTGATATTAATAGAAGACGAAGACAATATTAATGAAATGGATGCACAATCGGATGAATTACTTACTGTTAATGATGAGGGTACTATCAGTTTTCATGCTTTGGCTGGGTTGCAAGTTCCAAAAACATTAAAATTTCAAGGATGTATTAAAAATCATGATATTTCTATTCTGATTGATTCGGGCAGTACTCATAATTTTTTGCAAAGTCGGATTGCAAAATATTTGGGTTTAGTGATTGAACCCTCTCCAAACTTTCATGTTCTCGTGGGAAATGGGGATAAATTGCAATGTGAGGGAATGTGCAGAAATGTTCTCACTCAGATTCAAGGATTGGATTTCTTTACTACATTTTACATCCTACCTATCCAAGGGGCCGAGGCAGTATTAGGAGTACAATGGTTGAAAGAATTGGGACCTGTCACAGTTGATTATGGAAGTTTGACAATGCAATTTGTTATGAATGGAGTTCAAGTCCAGCTCTCTGGAGATGTGGGCACTCAAATGCAACCTATCACTCACCATCAGTTTCAAAGATTATTAGCAACTGATGCGGTTGCTTTTTGTTTGCAATTGAAGGCTCAGGGTTCAGACCAATTTCAGAGAATACCACCTGCAATGCGGCTATTCAGCACACATTGGGCAGATTTTCTCAAATTTTTGAGACACCCTCATCCTTGCCTCCTTTGAGAGATGTCCAACATAGGATACATTTGACAAATGAAGCTCAACCAGTCAATGTTAAGCCTTATCGTTACCCACATTTCCAGAAATCTGAAATAGAGCGACAGGTAGCTGATATGTTGAGTCAAGGTGTCATTCAACATAGTACCAGTCCATATTCTTCACCAGTATTGTTGGTTAAGAAGAAAGATGGAAGCTGGCGATTCTGTATTGATTACAGAGCATTAAACAAAGTCACAATCAAGGATCAGTTTCCTATTCCAACTATTGATGAGCTGTTGGATGAGTTACATGGGGCTTCTGTATTTTCTAAGTTGGATTTGCGTTCAGGATATCATCAAATTAGGATGCATCCATCAGACATTGAAAAGACAGCATTTCGAACACATGATGGTCATTATGAGTTTGTTGTCATGCCTTTTGGTTTAAGTAACGCACCTGCTACATTTCAATCTATAATGAACAGGTTGTTTAAACCATATTTGAGGCGATTTGTCATTGTTTTTTTTTGATATACTTGTATACAGCACATCTATGGATGCGCATGTGGAACATTTGGGAGTGGTTTTACAGATTTTGTTGGAGAATCATTTTTATCTTAAGGATAGTAAGTGTTCTTTTGGCCAAGAACAGATTGAGTACTTGGGCCATATTGTGTGCAAAGAGGGAGTTACACCAGAATCCACTAAGGTTGAAGCAGTTATGAAGTGGCCATTACCACTTACTATTAAAGAGTTGAGAGCATTTTTGGGTCTTTCTGGATATTATCGTCGTTTTATTAAGGGCTATGCTATGATAGCCAGTCCATTGACTGATATGTTACAACGAGACCAGTTTAATTGGTCTAATTCAGCTAAGGAGGCTTTCGAAAGACTTAAGAAGGCACTGTGTTCAGCACCAATTCTTAAGCTTCCAGATTTCAATCAGCAGTTTATTGTGGAGACAGATGCTTCAGGAACTGGTGTAGGAGCTGTATTACTACAAGGTAGTCACCCACTTGCTTATTTTAGCAAGAAACTACCTATACATCTCAGAAAAGCCTCAGCTTATGTTCGTGAATTATATGCTATTGTTCAGGCAGTTAAAAAATGGAGACAGTATTTGTTAGGGAGCCATTTCCTCATTCGGACAGATCATAGGAGTTTGAAGGAAATACTCACCCAGGTGATTCAAACACCTGAGCAGCAGAAGTATCTCTCCAAATTAATGGGATATGACTATTCCATTGTTTATAAACAAGGAGTAGATAATCAAGTAGCTGACTCTCTTTCCAGAAAATTTGATGATAGTTATCTTTATTTTGGAATATCTTCTATTTGTTTTCAGTTTATTGACAAACTGAAACAGGAGTATACAACTCTAGAAGAATTCAAAATATTGTGTCTGACATGAAGGAGGGGATTGTTCTGAAATGGGACCTTCATTGGTGCAACAATTTGTTGTATTATGGTTCCCGACTGTTTTTAGTACCTCAGAGTTCACTCATTCCAGAATTATTACATGAGTATCATGCATCCCCGGCTTCGGGTCATTTTGGAATTTTGAAAACCTATAAACGACTTGCTAGTGACTTTTATTGGATAGGCATGAAGCAACAAGTGGAAGACTTTGTTAAGGGCTGTCTCATTTGTCAACAGGTGAAGTACCAAGGCCGTTCTCCTGCTGGTTTATTAAGTCCACTTCCTATTCCAGATAGGATTTGGGAGGATATTAGTCTTGACTTTATCACTTGCCTACCAAAGTCACAAGGGTTTTCAGTTATCTTGGTTGTAGTGGATAGATTATCCAAATATTGCCATTTGGGGGCATTGGACTCTCATTTCACAGCAACCAAAGTGGCTACCTTATTTCTCAATATTGTAGTCAAACTACATGGTTATCCTCGCACAATTGTATCAGATCGGGATCCTATCTTTTTGAGCAAGTTCTGGACAGAATTATTTTCATTGAGTGGGACTAAATTGAAGCTGACAAGTGCTTACCATCCTCAGAGTGATGGCCAAACAGAAGTTCTTAACAGAACTATTCAACAATACTTGCGAAGTTTTGTAATGGATTGTTCAAATTTATGGGTCAAGTATTTACCTTGGGCAGAATTTGCCTATAATACCTCATTTCATGGAGGTGCAGGCTTTACCCCATTTCGAATAGTATATGGTAGAGACCCACCTACTATATCTTCTTATGTTAGAGGATCGTCTACTTTGGAAGCTGTGGAAGCAGACTTATTAACTAGAGATGAGATTTTGAAGCTTCTGAAACAACATTTGACTCAAGCTCAGAATAGAATGAAGACAATTACTGATCAGCATAGGACTGAGGTAGTCCTTCAGCCTGGGGATCTGGTTTTCATTAAGTTGCAACCTTATAAGCAACTATCCTTAGCACATCATGGGGTCTCTAAGCTCTCTAAACGCTTTTATGGACCTTATAAGGTACTGGACAGAGTGGGAACATGTGCTTATAGAGTGGAACTTCCTCCTTTCTCTAAAATTCACAATGTATTTCACGTATCTAAATTGAAGAAAGCTTTTGGGGTCTCAGTTCCAACATTGGAATTACCAGAACATGCTGTGGATCAACACCCACTCATACAGCCACTGTCTATTTTGGGTCAGAGAATGGTGTCTCAACAGGGTCGATTAATTCCTCAGATTCTAGTTCAATGGCACGGTTTACTACCTGAGGATACTACTTGGGAGAATCTAGAAGATTTCCAGAAGGCTTATCCAACTTACAACCTTGAGGACAAGGTTGTTTTCGAAGGAGGGGAGGAAAATGTTACGACCCAAAAGAGAATAACAAGGCAACCCACTTGGATGAAGGATTTTGTAACTAAATAGTTACTTAGTTACTTAGATTACACTTTCTGTTTTTAGGGTTTTCAGTACGGAAACATACATACATGTAACAAATTGACAGATGAGCAACAAATAACTGTCAAAATAACAAATTGTAGTGATATACAAGAATATAAAGGAAATCGGAAAGAAAAAAAGGAACTCATCCTTATTCCCGAAAACTCTAGTGTCTCTTTTCCTTTCTCTTTCTCTTAGGAGTTTGCCTTACTCGAAAAGGTACCTATCAAGCAACACAAAACATAGATCTGTTAGTTCAATTCTCTATCAAAACGAAAGCAGTAAACTAGGGTTTCAGAAAAGTACTTACGCTTATTCCAGATAGAAAAGAAAAAGAATCTGAGCGAGAGTGTTAGGGTTTGTGGAGGTGTGTGAGTGTTAAGCGAGTGTAAGAAGAGTGTTTGGGCCGGACCTTGTTACGGGCTCCAACAGTATTTCGGGAAAGCTTTTTCCTTTTATTCTGAAAAAAGACGGGAATATCCCATTTATTCACTATACTTTTCTTTGTTATGATAGCTTTAATATGTCTGATGCTTGGTTTAGATCGTAAAAACATGGAAAAAAATCTATTACATAAGGTCATATATATTACATTTTGCATTCATGTCTGCGTATGGGGTTTAGGTTTCGTTTTTGTTCAATGTTGTCAGCCCATGCGACGGTCCATAAGAAATCCACCACCTTTAAGGAAAATGTTTATTGCCGTTGTAACTTAAGTTTTGTTATACATCTGCACGTGGCTACTGACCTTTACCACTATAAATTATAGTGACATGGGTCCATGGATAGCTTTGTTCACCTTTGTTGCTTCATTCTCAGCATCCCGAGCCCTTCGAAATGAACCATATGGAATTACCCAGCTAATATTACAGGTCGTGGTCAGTAATAGTTTTGCTGTAATATCACAGAAGAAAATCTTAAAAGGGACTGTGATTTTAACAATAGCTTTCTTCTGTGAAATTTGTTATAGAACACTATTGATTTTTCGAGGAGCTTGTGTTGAAAGAGGAAGAACCGATGAAGAAGGTGGAAGAATCGACGGAGAATAGAGAAACTGTGGGCTTTGCATAGTTAGTGATGTATAGGAATATTTTTTCTTATGTAATCATGAGTTTAATGAGAAAATTGTAATTTCTTTATCTTATTATGAAGTCTTAATTAAATTATGTTTTGTAGTTTTTTTTTTAATATTTACATTTTTTATAATTTTTTTAATATGACTACCATAATCATACTATGCTAATTGTATATTTTTATCCTTTTAATTATATGAAAGAAAGATGTATTCAGAGAATATATAGAAATAACTACATAAAAAACTAGGTAATATTGAAAATTAAAAACTATGAAGCATAAAAATTAAAGAAGCAAATTTCCAAAGACTGGATGCACTATGTTCCAAAGTAGATATTTAATAAAATGAAGGATGCTCAAATATTTTATCACATTTATGTGATAAATGGGTAAAAGTACACATTCATCCACATATATATAGCACCCTTTGAGCATGAAATTGCACTTTTAATGCTAAATTTGGCTATAAAATGAAAATTGCATGAATATGGTCAAATGTATAAAAAATGCAAAAAAAGAAGGATCATTATGTGGTTCAAGTGACTTGTATCAATTTTATGCGATTTACTCAAAAGCTATAGATTGAAACTTGAATTCGGAGGCGGGGTGCGGGACTAATTTTGCTATTTTGGGCTGCATTTGATTGAAGACAGAAAATATGAGAGATCTATACATAAAGACATTTGCTGGTTGCACAGTGAATTACTTGATTCATTTTAGTGAGAAAATGCTATTAAGAAGGAAAAGATTAAGCTATTATGAGCCCTATGTAAAATTGTAGCAACTTTAATTGGTTTGAAATTCCAAGATGAATTTACTGTAGCAGGTGTTTGGCTCTCAAGATTGTATTAGCATCTTTGCTCTGTCTAATGTAGTTGTGAAGAACAACCGAGTTCCTTATGTGGATCAAGCTAACACCAACTGATGGTCTCCATTGACATGACCAACAAAGCTCTATGTACAATAGATCTAAATGGCTTTGGAGTAATGTTTGAATGCTCAACACAACATATTGGCAGTCTCTTACAAGAGAGTACAGGAAGTCCGATTGAATGGAGCAAAGGACTGATGAGCTTCTTCAGTCGAGTATTTATATGTTGAGAAGAGGATATTTGTTGGTTGATGCGTATTTATTTGTTGGGAAGAGGATTTTTGTATGGATTCCCGGTTCAATGAGCTGAAATGGTGTTGCTTTATTTTGTGCATTTAATGGTTCCGTGTATTGGATTGTTATTGAAATGGGATTATATGAGCTGTTGGTTGTTGGATATCTTGATATTGATGAAGTTGAGCTGTTTGATCTAACTTGTGTGTGCGGGACATTTTTGTATTTATTTGCTGGTGTAAGTGTTTAGAATGTGAGTTGGGCTATCTTGTTTCATTAATGTTTGTTGGATATTGCTGGTCACATATGTTAGATATGAAAAATGAGTAGAGTTGAAGGCATTTTGATCCTTGCGACTCTTGAAAGAATGCAATTGATCCATGTCGTTGATATTGCATTTATGTCATATTTTTGCACATATTTAAGCATGATTAGGGTATATTCAAAGTAAAAATTGCATGTATTAAGATCAAGTGCTCAATGAATCTAATATTCGATCAAGTTTAGAGTATACTTTGGAAAACATGTTAGCTCTTGAGATTATAACATGTGATAGATGGACCTTATTTATCAGTTTTAGTCCTTTGCATCTAAACTAGCATGTGAAAAAGAGATCAAATTTTTATTTGTTTAATGCTTTTCCTTTTGTCACAACAATTAAATAGGAAGAGTTGAACCAAAATGAATGGAAAAATAGCAATCCTTAACAAGAGCAATATTGATTTATTCAACTGCAGATTTTGAACAGAATTCACTTTAGGAGCACTAATGCAAGCAAGTTAGCATGAATAAACTGATCACTCAAAGAGTGAATCTCAAAATCAAAACAATTGTACTCAATGCAATATTCAGAGAGAATTCTCCAAACTAGGGTTTCAATATATGATAAAAATGTTCAAAAAACATAAGCTAGGTTTCCAAGAATATTTGTATGAATACATAACGTCCTATGAACACTCAATAAGTATTTTACTAGAATTGTCAGCCCCATAACACTTACTGCTATCAAATCAACTGTTCTTCTCCTACAACATCAATTCCACTTTAATAGCCATGTTCTTGGTCTCATTCAAGGTGCGCAATACTTGAACCCTGATTCGATCACGGATTTGAGATTTCAAACCTTCTAAATACCTTGCTACCTGTTGACCTTCACTTTCTCGCATATCATTCCTTTCCACCAATCGCATGAAGTCTACGGTATAATCATGAACTGTTCTCAACCCCTGGCGACATCTCTGATATTGTTGAAACAGGATTTGCTCATAATCTGGGGATAGAAAATCTCGCTACAACAATTGTTTCATCCGATACCACATCCTCACCGACTACTTGCCTTCTCTATATCTCCTACTTTACAGTCTCTCCCACCAGGCAGAAGCACCTCCTTTCAAACGACGCGCTACTAATTTCAATCTCTTCCCCTTTGGATTTCCATATATTCAAAGAACCGATCAACATCAGCTATCCTGTCAATAAAATCTTCAATATTTAGATTCCCGTTAAAACTGGGAATATCGACCTTTAATTTTGAAATAACCTCCATCTCCATAACCAAACCTATCCCTCCTGTCCCTACCACCATAACTGTCTCCCCTATGGGGTTGTTCTTCTTCAAACAATATATCATCTTCTTCCTTTGAATCATCATCGGATACATGTAACCTATGATTTGCATCTATAGGTCTGCCAAAGGGATCACCGTGCACATCTGCTGTCCTTGGTTGTCTCCCACTAACATTCTGTCTTTGTTGGTATTAGTCCCATCGCACCAAATAGCGCAAGTAGGTCATCAAGGTGATATTCAAAACGCCGGAATCTCTTATCCATGTCACCCAACACAGCCTTTTGATTGCACTTCGGCTCGCAAGGCTTCCACATCCCTAACAACGTCCGAACGTGACCGCCTCCTAAATTGTCGTCTCCTGACATCTATGCAAGAATCTTTCCCGCTCTGATACCAATCTATCGCAGTGAGTTAGAGTGGATAAACTGAGAACACTCAAGAAGTGAATCTCAAAATCAAAACAATTGCACTCGATGCAATATTCAGAGAAAATTCTCCAAACTAATATTTCAATATATGATAAAAAAAAAAGTTCTAAAAACATAAGCTAGGGTTTCCAAGACTATTTATATGAATACACAAAGTCCTAAAAGAATAATAATAAATAACTCGAACAAATATAAGCTTATGGATTAAGCTGGCAGCTCAGAAAGCAAATGTCGGGCGGCTTAACATCTAAGCCGGCCAAAGGCTGATGGCTTACTCAGCCAAGGCTGGTGGCCTACTTGTCTAAGCCGGTGGCTTACTATCGATGCTGGTTCAATTCATCAAGGCCGGCCTTTTAAGGCTGGTAGCCTTTGTCCCTGCACGTCCGTGGTTGCTTCCTGCATGATTCCTTGCTCATGAATATGTCGTCTATCTCATCTAAATCAAGCACCCATCGAATCCCATCATAGTAAGAATTGAGCAAACATGACACCATTTGAGAAGCCAAGACAGTCCAAGCCAAGCTTAGAGAAGCCATAATGTAGGAGGAACCCACCATCAGTACAATCCAATCAGACTAGAGAAGCCAAGACAGTCCAAACCAAGCTTATAACAACTCAAACCTCAAATTAGACCATATAGCAATTTAACAATTCAGAGTCTAAATTAATCTCAATGCAATAGTAGCATGCTTCAGCTTCTTTCTTGACATGCTAAACAGCTCAAGAATAGTTGAGAGCACCTTCAGGCAGCAGCTGTAAGTTGCTGGGAGCGCTTGTATTTACCAACTGGAGCATCTAAGGAAACAACAGCTTCCAGAGAGCCCATAGCAGTGCTTGTTCAAGTAGTACCCGACTGTTATGTGGAGTACTTTAGAACAGAACATCAAGTACTAGCCATGCTAGGCACTCTAATCTGAGGATGAAGCCTACTTGGAGTATCTTTTTGTACACACAATAGCAGTAGAGCTCTTTGAGTTCCATACACAACCGAGAAGAGGATGTATCAGCCGCTATTTTATATCAGGAAAGGCAGCACATTTATGGAGCAATCCATAGCCAAGGGTCATTAATCACATAACAGGGACAGTGCAGGCTTCAAATCATGAAAAGGAACTACTACTACTAATAATAATAATAATAATAATAATAATAAAAGAATTTAAATAAAATGGAGGTTGATGATATAACCATGAAAAGGAAATAATATGAGCTTAATATTTGAGGTTAGAGGTGGCAAAAAAAAAATCAATAAAACCAAAAAACTAAACCGAAATTGGAGAGCGTATCTGAAAAATAAGATTAACTAGTCCATCTGTTTTGGTTTAGGATCATGATTTTTATTTTTTTCGGTTCTCGATTTTGTTTCGATTTGTAACAATGAAAAACTAATAGTTAATGATTAACCGTTAAAAAACTGATAATACAAACATTTACGTTTTGATTATTATGTTGTTGTTGTGGTGTAATTTGAAAAAATGAGAAGAATGTAAAGTTTTAATTTGTAAGATATTGTATTAGAGTTATATTCCCAATTTTTTGTTGGTTTTATAATTATTTAACTTGTTAATTTACAATTTTAAATGTAATTGTGATATTAAACTTGTTAATTTACAATTTTTTAATGTAATTATAAAACAAGAGCGTTTGGCTTTTTATGGATCAACTAAAAATATGGTTAACCGTAACATTTGTTTAACCATTATGCTAAATGGTTAAAAATAAAAAACAAAAAATATTTTAAAAAATGGTTAATCATTAAGGTGGTTAATTATTAATAATGAATCCGTTTAGATTTTAGATTATAAAAACCGATCATTTTGATTCGATTCAAAAAAATAAGATCATTGACTGATTAACTGGACTACGCCCACCCCTAGTTGAAGTAGTGCCTTGGGTCACTCAACAACCCAGGAAATGAGCGTCCACTTGTATTTGCTCCTTGTAGAAGTTATTAGAACATTTGGCAGTAAAAAGTACATGGGGCCGGCCGGAATGAAGAATAAATTCTTGGCAAAGGAGTTTCTCTACAGTTCTCATTTAGTTAGTTAAAGTTTTGTGGTGTTGGGAAAATTTTCTAAGTACCATTTAGGCATTTTTGGTTAAGTTTGATTCATTTATTTTATAGATTGTAATTAAGGCATTTGAATTGTAGTTAAGCTAATTTTAATTGATATGGGTCGAAACTTGCATAACGTTTATATGCAATAAATTTTATCTTATACGATTTAGGTTTTACCTAATTTTTAGTTATGAGTTTTAGTATTAATGGAATTCATTAATCATTTCATAGGATTGAATCGTTGTTATATTTCACGAGTATTCTTTAGTTGATAGATTTAAAATTAAATTGGTAAATTTTAACAGTTTATAGTTAAATTAATAAATAGTTACAAATTTTATATAAGAAATAAGAGATACATATAAATTATAAAACTTCTACTTTTATACTTCATTAAATATAGGGATTTTGTTACATGTTTTAAATCAGAAACTTATATATATTTGTTCTTTTCATCAAAATTAAAGTGTTCTAATTTTTTCCTTATACCAGTATTTATACAATTTATAGTTCAATATACTTATATAAACTACACTAAATGTTAGTTATATTTGTATATCAATATGATAGATTGTGATTAGAGATACTTGGAAGAGATTCGATAATCCGAATAAACATAACTTGGATTTTTGAAAGAAATTTTTCGTAGGGATTCATGGGTTTTACAAAATGCATGAACTCATGCGTCTAATGCAGTTAGAATTATGAATGTGGGTCACTTGGTGGTGTTTGGTTCATAACTCTAACTAATAATTATAGATAAATCACCTTGATGGGATGATTTATACTGTAATTGGAATTTCGCTACTCTAAAGGTGGGTGAGCTCTAGTAAATTTAATTAAATCTCATTCAATCACTTTCAATATTAATTCAAGACAACAATTTAATTTAAAGGAAAATATAAGTGCAATTTTCTAATTCAATGTCCTCAGCCCTAGATCCTCAATTTTGTTGCTCGGAAATTTGGTTAAAGTGTTCTCCTAGTTCATTAAATTAGTTTTTAATTAAACCTCATTTTGATAGCTTAGAGCATGGAAGAATTAGAAAAACCTAGTAATTAGCATAAAACTTCTTGAGGAATGTGACCTTGATTCATCATTATATTACTCTCACGATCTGATGTACTCGTCAGTTTTTACTCACTTCAAATTGATTTTGCAAAACTGTATAGGTGTAATTATTTTATTAGTGCTATCAAAAGAACGAGCTAGCATCAAAATTAACTGATTGTAGTGTACATTCAATTGATATCCTTCAATTAATTTCCAAATCAACTGGCTCTAAATTAAATTCAATGCCAGGCGTTGGAAATCTTAATTTTTGAAGAATAGTTTAATTTTTTTTTTCCTTTATTTGACCTCACAATCAAATCTATCAGTTCACCAAATTATGAGTGAGACTAAAATGGCTAAGAATTAGCCCTCATTTTTTGTCGAATATGATCTTGATTCACTATATTATACTACCTACACGATCCAGTGTACTTAGTAGTTTTACTCACTTTAAAATTGATTTTTATTGAATTGTGCAGTTGTTCTTATTCTCTATGTGACAATTAGCAAGTTTGGCATTATGTTTAGCCCATGACATCATAAACAATCTCATCCCAACAAGTCAATATAAGCCTAAGTTTTTAGTTCATATAAGGAATATCATGTCTACATGCAAGCTAGGTTTGGAGCAAAAGAAATATATTGATTTTTTATTTTTGGTTTGATTTCTTTTAGTTCAGTTTGTACCAAACCCAAATCTATTTTATACAAATCCTCGGTTATGAATTAAAAAAAAATTTACTTTTATAAACAGCTAGGGGTCATCGCTCGACCATAGCCGAGAAAAAAAATGTAAGTTAGGATTGATGGATCGATTGATCCTAACTTAGCTATCAATCTGCTGAAAAATGATTTTAAAAAGACAACCATAGTTCATAAGTTCAAAGGCTAACTATTAAAATTTTATTATTCCTTTAAAATTCTAGTAATATATACATTGAGAGTAATTACAAGGTTAACGAATTTGTAACGCCCTAAATTTAATTAAACATTAAATCAATTAAGGCGCTACCATCACTTATAATACTCTAAAGTATTTATGCTCAAACTTTCTTTAAAAGATTTTGTTTATGTTAAATATTGCTACTCAATTTTAGGTTATGAAATCCTTTAGTTAGATTTTCAAATAACTGGATTTAGCAGTGAAAATCTATTTATAAAATAATTTTAAAATAGAAACTCTACTCCCAACCGAGCAGACCAACTTTTTAATAAACAAAATTTTATAAAATTTTTTACAATCTATTCTTAGGGATAGGTAATCATTTACAAACATATAGGCACCAAAAGGCCCTTTTATGGAAATACAAATTTATAAATAAATCCAGTTTCTATAAAATAAAACAAAAAGAAAGCAAAATAACTAAAAACAAATCCATGCTCCTAACTCACTTCACATATCCGCCCCGAATCAACAGAAACTCCCAAAACCCGAGCCAAACATCATCATCACCATCACAAATATCATTCAACAACAAAAACACCATCAAATAACATCACTCATCTTCATCATCAATAACAAATCATATAAAAAGAACAACAATAACAAGGATAAGTCGAAGCCTAGTACATAGTAACACAATCACATACGGAATGGCACACGAGCTTATCTAAATGTAATGCAACATCAACAAGTTATTATCTTTTCTTTTAAAGTAAACAAATCAATAATGGAGCACTCACACTCCGAAACAGGCCTGGGGAATCTAGAGATCTTGAGTAACGCTCTCGACACTCAGGGGTTGATATAGCTAGTCTGAATCCCTATATCTCCTAGATGATATATCTAAAAATAAGAAATTAGCTTCATTCATGTGTTACAGTCGTTGCCCGACTCTACTTAAACTCAGTCCACAACATGAATATAGTTCAGTCGTTCCCATCAACGTGAACAAAATCATGGTATTTCCCTCCGAGTTTAAGCAAACAATACACCGATATCGTTTGCCCCATCAGCTACCTACCGTACCTCTTATGAAAGTCATATCTCAATGACAGGGGTGACCTAAGCACCTAAACTACCATGCCCATCTCAGGACAAGGTGTCGTTCCTTGGACCAGATACCGATCTTCCACTCTAAGGCAAGAATCGGATTTCAATGGCGGAAATACAACCAAAACTCATCAATTAATTAAGCCATCTTCAAATTTTAATTCATTTTAATATGTCTATCTTAGCATCCAACATGCAATTACCGCATACCTTTTATACGAACTCCAAATAAAGGCTTAGACACCAACTTAGAAGATAATTTGGAAGATACAAAAGTTAAGCTCAAACATATGTTTAGGAATTTAAACTATATAAGCAATTAAAGAAATTATCCATTTATCTTAAACTTTTATTAAAATCTTATTTGATCAAACACTAAATAGGAACCCCGCTATGGCTACGAATATCACCCTGCCAAAATACAAACAGCTCTCATTTATTTGTCAAAGTATTTCTTTTCTCTTTAATTATAGTATTTTATTACAAAAACATCAAAAAAAATATTCATATTCCAAAAAAATACAATTCCTAAGAAAATAAACATTTGAAACAACATATTCCCCATGAAATTCTTTGTTTATTCTAATTTATTAACTTAAGTCAATTATTAACTATTAACCCATTTTAACTTAACTTAGTCAAGATTGATTAAACTTAATCATTCAGTTCAATTACTAAGCCAATGTGATTAAACTTAATCAATCTAATTCATTTTAGTCCATTCAAGTTCATTAAGCCAAATTGAACTTAGATTATTAACTAGGTTCATTTTATATCTAACTCTATACTTAATTAAATTATTTATTAAATCTTTAAGTTAACTAAACTCATGCTTAATTATATCATTAAACAAGTATAACACATCAACTATCATTTATCTATTTTATTTTAACTCAAAAATATTCATTTTATCCTTAACTACACACTTAACAAGGACACACAAGTTTTTGACTTTATTCAGCTAAAAAGAATTAAAATTTCAGCTTCAATACCTTTTGGATTTGAAAAAATCTAAAACATAAAAGTTGTACATTTCTTTTTATCTTTCCAACGCATTTTGAATCACCTCAATCCGAGTTTGAATGAAAAAGTTATGGTTAATTTACAAAAACATGTTACTGCAAGGGAATATACATGACTCTGTGTTTGTCAATAGTGTATATCCATGCGCAAAGAATTTTGCCTACTATGGAGTCACAAGTAGATATACACGATCCGTGTATGTGAGTAATGTATATCGGAACGCTTCATTCCAAGCTTCGTATCAGTCATGGGTCTCTCTACACAACCTGTGTATGTTCTATTTCCCTTGTTTTGACATTCTTTCCCTTCCTTTACATTTTTTATCAATCTTTACACATTTTATCTCCATCAAAACATCATCTAAACATCATACAAAGTAGTTTTCATACTTCTAACACTTCTATATTCATCTAACAACATCAAACATCATCAACTCCTCCATCAAACCCTATATTCACTATTCATCATCTTCCTGAATAATCTGACACACACATCCACCATTAAACCAACACATATAAACATAAACAACAACTAAAACAAAGGAAATAACAACTTAAACAAGGATAAACAAAACTTATCTACACTTCTTCTTAAAACAACTTAAACAAGGATAAACAAAACTTATCTACACTTCTTCTTAATTTTCTTTATCTTCTCTTGTTTTTCCAAGCTCTTGAAGTTGTTGATTATACTAGATTTCTTTCCTTGATATTGTTTCCCACTTAATTTTCCTCTTTAATCTTGTTTGGATTTGAGATTCATGAGAATAGATTTGAGAGAGAAAAAGAAAAAGGCAAAGGAGAAGAAGAGGAAGGAGAAGGATACAAGAGAGGGAAAAAAAAGAAGAGAGAGAGTGAGAGAAAAGTAAATAAAGATAAGGCAGGAGAGAAAAAAATATAAAAAGAAAGGATAATGATTTAAAATTTAAGATATTTTAAAACAAATGTATTGAGTTTAAACCTTTATGATAATTATATTTAGTATCAAAGC
Source organism: Combretum micranthum (assembly GCA_024138025.1). NCBI lineage: Eukaryota > Viridiplantae > Streptophyta > Magnoliopsida > Myrtales > Combretaceae > Combretum > Combretum micranthum. The sequence goes on along the minus strand of JAMXBD010000543.1, from coordinate 633,413 downwards.
TAATTAGAAAATAATTTGAGAACATACATATTAGAAATTTATAACTTAATATAAATCACTATTCAAAAGCTTAATCTATCAAAATCAAATATTTAATTTAAGTTTAGCTCTAAAACTGATATTTTAAGCAAGTAATTGATTTCAAAAATTAATAAGATTTTACAAAATGAAAGATAATTAAAGTTTAAAGGTTTAGGAGTTTGTCAAACATTTGAAATATTTATTTTGAGATTTATGAATTGAATTTTGAAGAGAAAAGAGTCTCAATGAAGAATTTGAAAAAAAATGAGAAATTTTATTCTCAAAGAAAAATCATAAAACATATGAATAATTAAAAAGAGTATTTTAAATCTCAAATCTCAATTTGACTTATTTACTAATTTAATTATAACAAATTGTATATTCCTTTCTCTATTGTCTACTCATTTTATTTATTTAAAATGTCTAACTATGTTCAAAATTAACTATTTATCATATTATTTAATTAAACAATTTCTAAATTAACTAGACAATGGTTTGGGGTATTTCAGAATTTCAAATAAGATAGTATTTACAAGACAAGATTTACATTACAAGCATCTAATTTACTTTATAAAACAACATTATCCAGATGATATTTAAAGTATTATTTACATGACAACATATGTAAAATGAACATCTAATTTATCTTACAAAGCTATATCATTTAAATTCTAATTCACTTACTACTCGTTCACTTCATTGTAATTGTAATTACATTACAGCTTATTCCTTATTAATAGCTATTACGATGTTTAGTTCACGAATAGCGATTCCACAATGAATCCCTATTACACAAAATATTGAATAGTCATTCTTTATTCAAACCTATGAATACCTATTCAATGTTAGAACTGTCATTTTTTCAAATACCACTATTTAAATAAAAAAATAAAGAAAAATCTATTACAGCTCTATTACATTCCTTCGTAATACGAATTCCATTATAGCCTAATTCATTCAGCAAAGTGAACGAACCGTTAATATTTATAGGATAAATAAAAAAATTATTTATTAAGTTGTCTCAAAGGTCTTTACGTACCTGCTAATCAGTATTAGATAACACGTAATTATTTTATGAAAATTTTAGTATGTTGGTTTACTTTTATTTACTAATTCTTTCACTATAAGTTTCTTATTTATTATCATTTGGTAGAAGATGAATTTTTTATATTATTCCTAAAAGACTACATTTTTTATATTCTTTTTAAGAAATAAATAATGATTTTCCTATGCATCAATTTTTTTTAATCACATTACATTTACTTTCAAAATTTTTTTTTATTATGTAGATATATATAATCATTTTTATATACATCTATTATACCTTTTTATTACTTTTTCTCTTTTTCTTTTTGTATTTTTAACTTTTGTTAATTATTATCATAAGATTATAACATAATTAAACAATAAAATAATAAAAAAGGTAAAAGCATGATTTACTTGGAAGGATGCAGACACGCTTGGATGGTTGGACCACGTATGAAGTTGGACGCCGATTCAGATTGTGCATGTCGGGTTGAAATTGGACGGATCGGATGTGGATTCTAACGTAAAGAGCAGCGACCAGCAAGTATCAAAGTGGTGATTCCAGTGGCTAATGAAGTGGTGGAAAAGGTCGGCTAAGCTAACTTGACGGCACTAGACACTCCGATGGTGTCAGTTTTGCTTAAAATCTGGCCTAAGGTGGTGGTTCGGAGCAACAGCGACAGAATGGCAGTAGTGTCTTGATCAGTGGAGGTGAAGACCTCCTTGTAGAGAGCTTAAACTACCAATTGGTGGCCCTCTTTCCCAAAAAATTTCTGATTGTCGTGCCCTGAGGATAAGCTAGATGAGACAGTTCTACTATACATAATACCAAAGCCTAAGAATGATTCTCATATCTCTCAAAAGCTTTGAATATTATGTAGAAGTGTACCATAACTAGGTAACCTATGAGGCCTATTAGTATTTAATTGATAATTCTAGAAATTAACAATTAACAAAATAAATAAACAGATAAATCTAGGATAATAGATACTACCAAAAGCACTAGTGGGTATATCCAAAATATTAAGTTAGGTTCTAAGCCCTGACAAAATAATAAGCATAGTTCTAGCTCGTCAAGTATAATCCTAAGAGTTTCACAAAAAGAAAAAACAACTCTCAACCCTCGAGTTCTTTCCACAGATCCCATCTCTCAAAATAAAGCTAACTTGTCGATATCCACACCCTGGCCGGTGCCAAAATAATCTTGTAGCAAACTATAAGGGGGTGAGCGATCACATGCTCAGTAAGATATAATCCTCGCTCTAGACCATTTAAGCAGGTGACAAGCAAGTTATATTAAGAAAATATATGCAATGAAATCAAACAAATGAGCAAATATATATGATCAACTAATAACCATATATAGATCGAATTTGCACCATCCAAATTAAGGGTTGGGGAATATTTGCTAATCGTCAGCACCCGAAAACACCATTACTTCGGGATTCAAACACTTATCAAAACACATTTATATTATAATAATAATAATTCGAAGCAAGTTATCTAAAGAATAATAACAGCAAATCCCTAGAAGATAAGCTGGCTTCCCCAGTACAGCTTAGTTCACATCCTACAGGATAAGGCTCATGGTCACATAAGGCCTTCCATGATCATAGCACATCTAGCTCATTTCATAGTAGTGACGACCTTCAACAATGCAATCGCCCAATGCATGCTCAATTTTTAATTATCAAGCTAATATTTATTAAGTCCATTTATCTAGTGATCAAGCAAATCTCAAACACCTGCAGGAATCAAGATACTCAAGCAACACCCAATACTAAATGTTCGGCATAATTTATAGTATTTTCAATCTAAATACCAAACACAAGTAACCACAAGCATAAACTTCTCAGCCACATACATGTATCAATCATTAATATCCATTAACAAAACAACATCCTCTATTTCTACAAGCTCAAGCATGTATAAACTTCGTAGGAATATACTCTCCATGCCACCTAAGAGTCATAGTAATCAATAGGCAAATCAGTATCAAAGTCAAAATCACCTTAATACAGTAAGATATAAAAATATATTATAAGAATCAACTAAAGTACTTAATCCTAAGATCTATACTGCAATAGTTTATTAAACTTGTCATTTTAGTGCTAAAACTTCAATCGCCTAAAACTAATCCATTTTAACTCTGTTTTTTACGTAAAAATAGCCAATTCAATACAGTTTTTTGAGTACTTATCAAATATGATGTTGTTTTTATGAAAGAAGACTAGTAAGATGCAAAAATTGCTAAGGAAAGCTGGTGGTTTTCGCAGTTTCAGGACATCATTTAAAGAGAACTCATTTTCATAGTATCTAGGTCGTTTCTGATCCGATTTTGACATTTAAATAGTTGATTTCATAGTACTCCTCAAGTACTTTCTAGCAGTGGTAATGTTTTTGAGAAAAGAAATATGTAAGATGATCAAATTTGTAAAACACCTGTATAATTCTTGGGTAAGAAATGATAGCTTTAACTAGAATTTATTTTTGTGATATCTAACTCATTTCTAGTCAATTTTCGATGAATGAGTAGTTATTTTTATATAATTTTTTTAGTAAATCCGTTGATGGTGGTGTTCTTACTAAAGAAGGTCCCTAATGTGGTCAAAAAGCTAGAAACAATCTGCAACTCATGAAAAATCTAACAGCAAACAATGGATTTTTGTTTTCGCAATATCTAGTCTGTTTCTAATCCTTTTTCAACAAATGAGTAGTCAATTTCATAGGATTTTTTTAGTACAATCCATTGGTAATGTTATTTTCACTGAAGGAGGACCTCTGGGTAGTGAAATGCTATAGGGGAAATTATGAAATTTGCTAGTTCCTTAGCAAATTTCAAATATTTCCATTTTCCAATCATATCTTTAACTATAACTCATTTTAGTTTGGCTATTAATATTTAAATATGATTGAGATTATTTACATGTGTATATAGAATGTTTGTTATCTTGTATGTGTGAGTTGTCGATGGATAAAAGGAGCGAGGCACATGTATATCCATACGTGTTCCCTATCTTATCAATGTGGTCAGTGGAATGATATAAAGGGAGAAGAAAGAACTCAAGCACACACATAATATACACTCATATGCTTAAGGAATAAGCAAATGGCAGGAACTAAACTAAAAAGAATGAGCAGCTACTGAGCTTATCCTACTTTTCCATCATTTGAGAGGTACTAAGCTCAACTCTATGTGTGTAGAGTGTAGGAGTGCCAACATGAGTGGAGTCCTATCATGCTATGAGCAATCATGAGCGATTAGTGTGTGCACATGACAAAGTGTGAATATGTGAAGCACCTAGCAAGCGCGTGGTTGTGTGCTTTGTGAGCACTCAGTATGTGTGTGTTGTATGGCTCTAGTGATATCGTCTGGAGCATGACAACGGTAGGTATGGCGTGAGCGTGAGTATTAGTTAGCAATTGCAGCAATAATGTGTGTGGTGGTGTTCTAATGTGCTATGTGCTTATGATATGTTGTGGCTCCCATAGCATGGTGTTGAGCGCTCAGTCATGGGTGGTTGGAGAACTCGATGAGCACTTTGTTTGTGCACCAAGCATGTGTTAGTGCATGATGTTGTGTAAGCACCTAATCTGTCTTATGTGTAAGTGTGTAGAGCGCTTAGCATGTGTGCATGGATGTATTGAAATACCCTAAACCTTCACCTAACTAAGTTAGAAATAGTTTAATCGAATAGCATAATAGGTGGTAATTTTGAATTAGAATTAGAATTTAATTTAGAAATTTAACTTAGATAGTCTAGTTAAATCAAGTAAAGTCAATTATGAGATATAAATAGATAATTTGGCATAATCAATTAGTAATTAGATTAAATTGAATTTGACATTTCAAATATCCCTTTGAAAGTTGTTTAATTGTTTTATCGATCTATTTTGATAAATTTAATCCATAATCCCTCTTAATTTTTCAAATAGAAGCCATTTTCTTCAATTTCAATCCCTTAAACCTTTAAACAAACTATTTTAAATGTTTATTGAATTCCTAAACTTCAAAATCCTAGTCCAAATCCCATATCCTTAATCCCCAAAAATTTTGAGTTCAATTGTATGTTTATAAATACCAATTGTTAAACCTAAACCCAAACTAAATATCAATTTCTTGTAAATTAAACTTTTAAGCTAGATTTTCAAATCAAGTTATTAATTTCTATTATATAGCTTCTTAAATTACTTTCTAATTATTTTCAATACTTAATATAATTATCTAAAAAGTTTAAAATAAATCCCTCACTCTTTAAAAAAATCTTTTAAAAATTCTTTAACCTTATTCTTTTTTCCTTTTCATTTATGCCACTTTTCCTTCTCCTTTTTTTTTTTTTTCCTAAAACAATTCTCTCTTCCTTTCCTTTCCTTCTTCTTTTCCTCTTATTCTCTTTCTTCTTTTCTCTTCTCAAGTACCAACTCAAAATATCAAAATTCAAGAAGATTATAAAAGAAATTGAAGTTAGAAACAAGTTAGAATTGGGAAATATGAATGTAGAAGCTACATCAACTAGAAAGGATGAGGAGTAGTAGTAGTAGAAAAATCAAGTGGGTTAATGTTGGCTTAATAATAAGTAAGTTTTTTTTTTTTCTTGTTATGTATGCCTGTATCTAATGAATTAGAGTTAAACATAAGTGGGATGAAATGACCCAAATCTCTATATATATTAGAAATTGAGTTTAAATAGAATTATATAAGTCAAATGAATTATAGGATATAATTAACAAGTTTATATAACTAGATTAATAATTAACTAAGTCGAATTTAAGATTTGAAATCTAAATTCTCTAAACAAGTCATTAAAATGTTTAGAGGATTCCTAAACTCTTGATTCTTAGCCTAAACATTAATTCTTAAATCTTTACAAAATTTGAGTTCATTTGCTTGTATAAAAATATCAGTTCTTAAACTCAAACTCAAATTAAATATCTTTTTATCTAAAATAAATTCCCTAAATTAAGTTTTTATTATAAGTTCTTAATTTCTAACCTATCGGTTCTAAAATTATCTTTTAAATACTTCTGGAACTATAGACATTGATCTAATAGTTCTAAATCTAATACCCTATTTTGAAAATACCTTTATATTTATCCTTTCCCTTTATTTATTTTTCATTTCGTCTCCTTTCATTCCTTTTTCTTTCATTGTTTACGTTTTATTTCCTTTCTTTTCTTTCCTTCTTCTTCTTCTTCTTCTTCTTCAAAATTCAACAAATGAACCTCAATTTCAAGGAGTAAAAGAGGAGAAATTAAAACTAAGGAAGAAGATAGGAAAGAGGAATCAAAACTAGAAGTACAAGAAAGAGCTTGAGTGTACATGTGTTCTTAAAGAGCTAAGTTTTCTATATCTATTTCTCTTTGTTTTACTTGTTATTTATAATTGTAATTAATGAATTGATGTTGAATTGAGTTGAAAATGTTGTTTATAATTGTATTTGTTAGTTTAATGTTGATAGAAATTGAGTAGATGAGGAAGATGATGAATAGTAGAAGTTGGATTTGATGAAGTTTGGATTTGTTTGATGTTGTTGGATGTTGTTGGATGAAGGTTGAAGTGTTAGAAGTTATTATAGGTGTTTATTTGATGTTAGAATTGATGTACGAGGTGTATAAGTTGATGAAAATGTATAAAAATAAGTTTTGAAAACAAAGGAAATTCGTCAGAGTTGTCAGGCAGATAATCACGGGCAACCTAAAGGGCGTGATTAGTTCTAACCATTAGCTTTTTCCTCATCACGGGCGACCAAAAAGGCATGATTTGCTTTGATTATAAAGCTTTACCAAATCATGGGCGACCAAAGGGGCGTAATAAGTCCCCTGCAGCTTTAACATGTTTTCGTAATTCGATTATAACTTTTTCATCCAACTTCCGATTGAGGTGATTCAAGTTGCATTGGAAAGATTAAAAAGAGATTTACAACTTTTATGTTTTGAGTTTTTACAAATTCAAAAAGTATAAATACTTAAATTTTAGTTCTTTCCAGCTGTTGTGTTTGTTAAACAAAGTCAAAACTTGTTTTTTGCTTTCTAAATGTTTATTGTTAAGTGTAAATAACTTTTTAAGTTAAAATGAGATAAATAAGTAATATTTCATGTGTCATATGAGTTAATTGATATAAATCAACATGAGTTTAGGAGATTTGTAGATTTAATTAATAATTTGGATTAAATATGGAAGTTAGCTACAAAAATGAACTTAGCTGATAATTCTAGCTTCAACTTGGCTAAATGAACTTAAATGAGTTGAAATGAACTAGATTGATATAGTTTAATCTCCTTGGCTTAGCAAAATGACTTAAATGAATAATTATAATCAATTTGGCTAAGGTTAAGCTAAATGGGTTAATAGCTAATAATTAGTTTAAATGAATGAATTAAGATGATCTTTGAATTAATATAGGGAATATGTTGTTTCAAATGTGTATTTACTTGGAAAATAAATGTATTTGGTATATGAATTCTTCGTTGATGCTTTTGTAATAAAACACTAAATAAAGAGAAAAGAAATTCTTTGCCAGACAAAGGAGAACTGTCTGTATTTTGGCGGAGCGATCTTCGCAGTCATAGCGAGGTTCCAAGTTAGTGTATGATCAAATAGGATTAATAAAAGTTTGAGAAAAGTGGATGATTAGTTTAGTTTAGTTTAGTTTCTTATACAAGTTCTTTACTTAATAGAAGTGGATATCTAATTTATCTTCTAGATCATCTTCTAAAATTCCTTCCGAGGCTATGTTTGGATTTCATATTCAAGGTACACAGCAACTTATGTATTGGATGATAGGATAAGCATCTAAAATGGATTAAGAACTTAAACTCGGTTTAATAATTGATGAGTGTTGATTGTGTTTTCCGCCATTAAAATCCGTTTCTTGCCCTGGAGTGGAAGATCAGTATCCGGTCCAGGGAGTGGCAAACTTGTCATGATGCAATGACACGGTAGTTAGGCGCTTAAGCCATTTGTCATGATGCAATGACTTCATACCATGATGCAATGGTGACTTCTTTTTAAATGGCTCAGCGGGTAATCAATAGGGAATGCAGTAACGGTGTAACATTTACTTATCTTAAGAGGAAATAATATGATTTAATTCAATGTTTATGGGACCATGTAAATTAATTTATATTATGGATTAAGTTAAGTAAAGTTGAGTAACGGCTATTAACCCTAAATAAGATTACTAATCTTTTCGGTTAGATTTAGGAGATATAGGTGTCCGAGCTATCTGTATCAACTCCCGGAGCAGCTGCTGTTACTCAGGACCCCCAGATTCCCATTGGCTTGTTCTGGAGTGTGAGTGCTCCATTGTTGATTTGTTTATTTTTATGGAAAGATAATAACTTGTGGATTGATGCATTGCATTTAGTTAAGTCGTATGTCATACTGCATGTGCTTTTGTTACTATGTACGAAGCTTCGACTCATTATTGTTGTTACTGTTCTTTTCTCCAAGTGATATATTTGAGGATGATGATGATGATGATTGATGATGATAATGTTGGTGATGATGATGTTAATGATGATTGATGAAGATGATGATAGATGATGTTGATGATGCTTGACTCAGGTTTTGGGCGCTTGTGATGATTTCAGAGAGAATTTGTGGATGAGTGGAGTGAGTAGGAGCATGGATGTAGTTTTGTTATTTTATTTCTTTTTGTGTCGTATTAGTGAGAGCTGGATTTATGATTTAAACTTGTTATATTCTTTAAAGGGCATAGTGGAACCCATGTTTTATAATCAAACTTTTGCGAAGCTTTATTTAATCGAATAATTTTCCACTTGAGAGAGTAGAAGTTTTTAAATGTCTTTAGTTCGAAATTGTTTTATAAAATTTATTTCCACTGCTAAATCCAGTTGTTGTTAGAATCTAACTAAATGATTTTATAACCTAAAAATGAGTAGCAATGTTCAACATAAACAAAATCTTTTAAAGAAGCTTGAGCGTGTAATACTTTAGAGTATTATACGTGGCAGTAGCGCCTTAATCAATTTAATATAGAATTAAATTCTTGAGGCGTTACATGAGGTTTGTGAAAAAAATTGTAAAATTAATATATGAACTTGTAAGGTAAAACCTAGCTATATGTTATGCGTGAGTACACACTAGATGATTAATGATATGATTTAATGAAATAGGATGTAATAATATGCATATAGATGTTGTAAGTTATGTTTATGTATGGATATGTTGATTTTATGATGTTTTGTTTTAAGTATGTAGTAGATAAGTTGATAAAACAAGGTAAAAGAAACAAAGGAAAGTTGCAAAAATTCATACATCCTATCATACGGCCCATATGGAGGGGTGTATGACTTTCTCTACAAATTATTGGTTTCATACAGCTTATCATAAGGCCCATATGGAGGGAAGTATGACTTTATGTGTAAGTTTTGGTTTCATACAGCATATCATACAACTCGTATGAAGGGGTATATGGTTTTTTTGTTTCTCATCCTAAACCAAAAAGTCCTTCATACAAGCATGTTTGGTTTCATACAGCCTATATGGTCATGATCGATCCCTTGTCTTAAAGAAAGAAATGAAAAGAAAAAGAAAGAAAGATACAATGAAGTAGATGAATAATAAATGATAGATAATATGATATGTTAGTACATGAACAATTAGGAATGAGTTAAGTTATAGTAGTATAATTGAAATTATAGAGTAAGTTGGTGAACCTAGTAATTAACTAGATTTAACATGATTTGTAGATATAAAACGAACATAGTTAATAAATCTAAGTTCAACTTGATTTAATGAACCTTAATAAGATAAAATAAATTAGATTGATTAAGTCTAATCAACTTGGCTAAGTTAGGTTAATGTAAACTTCATAACTTGTAATTAGTTATTAATTTGACTAGTGAACTCTAATAGACTTAATAACTTATAATTGACTTAGATATAATGAACTTGTAATATGTTAAATTAAACCATAAATAATATGAGTATATTGTTTCTAATATATGTTAGGCTAAGGCTTTAATTAATTAAAGATGATTTGATAGACAATGGAAAATTATCCATATCTTGGCATGGCAATTCTTCACAACCATGGCGGGGTTCCTACTGTTGTGTTTGATCAAGTGAAAACTTAAAATGAATATTTAAAATGACATTTGGTGTGAGTGGATAATTAATTTTCTTATATGAGTTTATTTCTTGAGAAGATGAATGAGTCTGGCTTCTGCTTTATCTTCTGAACTATTTTTTGATTATCCAAACACTACGAAAATTACACAGTAACTTGCGTGTTATATGCTAGGATAAGACACCCTAAACAAATTAAAACTTAAAGATGACTTAATAATCGAGTGATGCTTATGCTTTTGTCGTTTAATCTGATCCGAGAGTGACAACCTTGTCTAGAGCTGGGCACATAGTTAGGCATTTAGGCTACGCCCTTCCATGATGCAATGGTATGCATGATGTAATGACAATTCAAAGGTGGCTTGGAGGATAGCCGATAGGGTAAACAATATTGAAATAATGTCTACTTAGGCTCAGAATGATGTAATATTGTATGACCCATGTTTATGGCACCTGTTGAGTTGTATTATATTATGGACTGAGATAAGTAAAGATGCATAACACCTATGTACCTAGATGAAGCTATTTTTCTTTTTCGGTTAGATATAGGAGATATAAGCATTTAAGCTGCTTTTATTAACCTCTTTAAGTAACTATTGTTACTCAAGACCTCTAGATCCTCAAAGATTGTTCCAGAATGTAAGTGCTTCAATATTGCTTGTTTCACTTTAATTAAAAGATAATAAATTGTTGTTTATTCCATGACATTAGTTTAAGCATGTGTGTCATCTCGTGTATGCTTGCATTACTGTTGTAATAGGCTTTGGCTCATTATGTTCCTCTTTCCAAGTGTTTATTGAACGTTGATGATGATTGACTCGGATTTTTGGGTAGCAATAGAAAATAGAGATATGAGAAGTGAAGCAATTTAGGATCGATGGATTATTTATATTTTATTTTATTTTATTTGTTTTATTAAAGAAGTAGATTTATTCTTTTGGAACTCGCAATATTCTTTAAGAATCTAATGGAATTCACATGTTTTGTAATAAGTTTTAAAGCTTTATTTTACCATCAAGAAAGGTATATAAGATACCTAATGGTACGGTTGTTTTAAAGGTAGGTTATTCAAGAAAGTAGTTCATAATTTTATTGATGAGGAAGTGGAGCTACTTGTGTGAGTAGAAGATAAAAATATTTTGTAAAGATTATTTACCGCAACTAAATCCAGTTATCTTTAGAATCTAATTAAACAATTTCAAAATTTTAAAATTAGCTAGCAATTGTTAACATAAACAATTTATATTAGGATTAGCCTAAGCATATAATATGCAAATATTATACATAGCAACTGTATACACTCAGACCTTATTTTGGGGCATTACATGTGTGCGTTGTGAAGCTATCGGAGTGGTGTGAAGCAGTAGCTACTATGTCATGTTAGTGTTTTATTGCATGAGTGAGTGCTAATGTGTCTATGGTGTGATGCATGATAGCAGTATTGTGAATGCTACTATGTGTGTGGCAGTGTAAGTGGTTATGCAGTGTGCATGAGTAAGCACTTAGAGGTGTTGTATGGAGCACTTCGAGTGTGTGTGTGCTGGTGAGGGCTGGAGTTCTGTCATGTTGTGCATGAGTGCTAAGTGAGCTCCTAGTGAGTGCTCGACATGCCGTTGTGAGTTGTGGAGTGCTCCGTGTGTGTGTGATAGGGTGTGTTAACATTGAACTAAAAAACAAGAGCAGCAACTAAAAATAGAACAAAATAATTGAAAAGAAGAGACGGAAGAGGAAGCAAAAGAGGGAATAGAAAAGGATAAGGAAATGACAGCAGCAGCTTACCTCCTTTGCTAGTAGAGCAAGGTGAAACTAAAAAAATTATAATAGTAGCCGATAGCAAGATAGAGGATGCAACAATGGCACTAGCACTAATAAGACATTTGTTTATGTATAATTGCTTGTTGTTATGTAGCTAAAGATAAAGAAGGTAGAGGGGAAGAAGGAAAAGAAGGGGAAGAAAATACAATAGTTTTATTAAGAATGATGGCATAAGCTACAATGGGTATGGAGTTGGTAAGATTTAGAAATAGAAAAAAGCATACTTTCAGTGCTCTTGAAATCCAATTTTCAGTCGAATAGTTGATTGATGTTGAAGTGAAAATCTTTGGAAGGAAGTTATCAGATTGTGGAAAAGAAAAAGAGATAAATAAATAAGTAGTTAAAGAAATAATTAAATGTCATGTACCTTTCCTATAGTTTAGTTTAGTTTAGTTAGTCATCTAACAAAATTTAATGCTACATAATTTTAAACTTTTCAATTGTATCAAGCAATTATCGACGACTAAATTTTTATTGGTGTAGATCTTAATATTGTTTAAAGTCTATTCTTAATAAGACTCATTTCCATATGGATGACTTGTCGTTATAATTATTGAGTCATTGATTTACAAGTTCAAATTTTTGGATTCGTTTATTAGCTTTCCAGCTTGGATTTGAGAATCTAAAACTACGGTTAAGTCGACGGTCAAAATTTTTCTAGGAGCTTACACCTATGACCTTTGATTTCTCTAAAAATGGCAACCAAACTCTAATCCAAAGGAATTTCGTTTGAAACCCTAACCTCTCAAATCAAAGCTGGAATGCATAAGAAATATGAACCACAAAATCTCAAAAATTAGGGTTTCAATCTTTTAATCTTGGAAATTACCTAACTTAAGTGATTCTAATGGATAAGGTTCATTATATTGATGATAATGTGCATCTCAAATCACTCAGGAAGCTTTGATTTTGTCTAAAATTAACAAAATCAAATTCGAATCATGAAGGAGCAAGATCCGCAATCCTCATGTTCCCCAATGTTCTTGATCTGATTTGATGGCTCAAAACTATGAATCAAGACCAATTTTTGATCTCGATTTATAATATTACATGAATACTTTGTGATTTCACCATTAATTTGGTGAAATCACAAAGAAATCTCAGCCAAAATCAACCAAGAAATAGCTGCTCCAACCATGGTAGGCATAGGTTCAATGGAAGTTGGAGGTTAAAGATGATGATGTCAACATAGCACCAATTAGAAAGTGCTACATGGCGAGGGTAGGAAAATAAAAGAAGTATAAGCCTCCCTCAAAAACCAAAGCATGTTATGTGTATGTCTTACCATTAGGCTATTGGCCCATTTCTCATTTTATCTTTCACACAAATAACTTTTAAGACTTTAAACTCAGCCCAATTAAAAGCGTGAAACCGTTGTGGGCTATTTAATTGGATTCATTATATAGAATTAAAATACATATGGGTTTGTTTGGATTGTCAAATTTTTATCTATATCGAATCAGCATCTGCAACTTATTGTATCATATCTATGTCAGTTTGTTTTATTAATTTATGAGTAAAACTATAGGTTTTTCATCAAAATTAATTTCTTAACAAATATTTATTTTAAAATGACAAAAAAGTGATATCAAAAAGATCCAAAAATAATGAAACAAACAAGCCCTTTATTAAGCTTATAAATTTTTCATTTGACATTTATTATTTTATATATTTTTTTATATTTTCTATATAAACCTCTAAAAAAAACATAATTGTTGAGCTTAATATAGTATTCATTTTAATTTTATCATATATTAAAGCCTTAATAGACAAAAATAGAGCATGTACAGATATACAAAACATCGATGTAGATTTCATCTTTACTAGAATTTTGAGTCTCTACCTAAAAGTGAATCCATAACACAACTATAAACCCCGAGAATCTTTCATACTAGTAAAAAAAATAGATAGAAATATAAATATAGAAAATAGATGGTTATTATTGAACTCATCAAAGACTCTAGAATAGAACTACGAGTAGTAATTAGTCTATATATAGTTTTAAACCCTAAAGCAAAGATTCATGGATAGTATTAAATACTACTAATAAGATTTCATAGTGGATATCGAAAACTCAAGATATAAGAATAACTTAGCTAAGATATTAAGTGCAATAGAGAGTAAATAACCAAACACATTCATAGTTAGAAAATGATAACCTTAAGATAAATCGTTAGGATTATATACACAATAAAAACATAAATAGATGTATAACTAATAATCTAGACTCCAAATAAATATTTGGATCACATTATTATTTTAATTAAAGTGTTCTTAAGCTATTGGAGCCTAAAATGAAAATTGACCTATTAAGCTTAGAAAACCCTAATTGGGTGAGATAAAACTAAAAATAATTAATCGCATAAACTTTAAACCTAAAGTTGAACTCAATAACAATCTAAAAAATTTGTAGAACACTATATAAATTTTTGGAGATAAAACTCTTGAATAATTGTCATATTTGTACCCGTTTAACTTAATAAACTACCCTAAAAATCTAGATAATTATTAACTAATTAATATTATAATATATATCTACATGCAAAATCGATGCCAATTTACACCAAAATGGAGGGTTTATATTGCATTGAAGTGTAGGAGCCAAAATGCATGGGTAATTTGCCAAACTGTCTACAAAATGTCAACAAAAATCAACTCAATAACTAATCTAAATTTATCACATACCTAACTCATTTAATGAAGAGAATGATCAAGTCATATCATGAAATTTCGGTGGAGCAAAATTTGTCCCTCAACCGAAGTGTGTAGCCTCCATTTCTTTCTTCTATTTTTGCACTTAAAGAACAAGGAAACAAACTATTTAATGACAATAAGACAATCACTTAAACTCCATAGAGCAACAACAATAACAACAACAGTAGCAACTTCGAATTGTCTCAACTCAAACCATCAAAACAAATCAAACACTTAAACACAAAGCAACACCATTAAAGCTTAACTTCAAGCTTATAAAAGAAGAACAAGGTAAGTTAATCTGTTTTAAGTAGTTTAAATTGTTAAAACATGATCTTAAACTATACTTCTATACAACTAGGGTCAAAAAAAGCTCAGGGAGAAGATTAACAACAACAAGTTCGTCCAAACAAGGAAAGTTCTTAGAAACCCTAGTTACACCATTTAAATTTTAAAAACAAGGATCATGGACATGTTGAAGTGTCATGAGATGATATATGTGTATATATAACATGTGTAAACACTTAGGAATATTTTAAATACAACTTAAACATGGAAAATTGCAAGAAATCGAATCAAAGGATGAAGAAGGTCAGATTTCCAAATGAGCACAGGGTGAACACGGCTGTGGATCTCCCTCATGTACCTCTTAGCAACAAATTCCACGAGTTGCCTATTTCCAAAAGAACAAGGCTATGTACCAAGCCGTGTTCCTCTCAACCACAAATCAAAATAAAAAAAAATTAAAATTAATTAAACTAAAATCTAATTTAGTTCCGAAATTATGATCATCATCCATCATCATCATTACCAATGTTAGTATTAGCAATATTATTGTTAATGATACTATTAGTATGATAATTATTATTATTAATATCAATTATTATTGTTATTATTATTATTATTAAAAATGATATTATCATCATCATCATCATCATCATCATTACCAATGTTAGTATTAGCAATATTGTTAATGATCTATTAGTATGATAATTAATATTATTATTATTGTTGTTGTTGTTGTTGTTGTGTTGTTGTTGTTGTTATCATTAAGATTACTACTATTTTAATATAGTTATTATGAAAAGTAATATTAGTATTACTAACAAATTACTTTATAATTATCATTATTATTATTACTAATATTATTATCATTATTGTTAATATTAGTATACTTTATAAATGAAAAAAAAAGTATAACAATTGTAAAATACTTATTTTATACATAAGAATGGAAATTTAAATAAGCTAAATTTTTTAATGATGTGCTACTATATATAACAAGAAAATTATATGTAGTATATAAAAAGAACATGATACTACTAAACAATAGTAAATAAATACGAGTTATTATAATGAGTCAGATAAGGAACAATATAAAAATAGCAATAATAATAACTATAAAAATATAAGCTTACTAAATATCTTTTTTAATACCCGATAAATGTATATAAATATCAAATAAGATCAAGACAAGCAAAATAAAAATAAATATTAAAAAATAATTGATTATCATAGGATCATTAAAGGACCAATATAGTAATAGAAAGAAAACCTAATATCAATATAGGATACTTAGACACTCGTAGAAATTTAATTATATAGTTTGTGTGATGTTGATGAATATATTATTCATCTCAATAGATGATCTTGATACTTGTGAGGATTTTCCTGTTGATTACTACAACTAGCCAGTATGAGTATGTGAGTAATTCAATCTTATTACATTATGTGTGCTTGTAGCTTAGCTGACCTGACCTTTAATGAAAAATACTAACTTGAATTTACTATATGGGTTTAATAGGGATTGTTTGATGTATGAAATATTGATTGCCAAGTTACTCAAATTGTAATGTACAAGAAAATATTTCATAGTGAGGGATATTAGTGTAGTATATAATTGTTTAAAAGGTATTTTTGTCTTGGAGCAGATGAATTTAGACACGATGAAGTTATATGCAAATGACCGAACGATTTTGGAGTAGGCCCACATAGGCCGCCAACTTATAATCTTAAGCTATCAGCCTAAATACAAAGGACAACTGCCTAAACACCAGCTTGGAGCTTTGGAGGAAAAATTTTGCAAAATTAGAAAATTGGCCCTACGCCGGCCTTTAGACTGCCGGCGTAACCAAGAAGGCCACCGCTCTAAGTAGCGGCATTAGATGATCTTGTGCGACCCAAGATTTTTAAGACGCCAGCTTTGTTTTCTATGCGTACCAGCCTATATTCCTTCGAAAATTAACCTATATATTCATCCCAAACTCAGCCCTAACTCTCATAACCTCTCTTAAACATAAACAAAACCTAGACGACACTCTCCAAAGTGGATTTCATCAAGGAATCAAGTAAGTAACGTCTCCTAATCCTTTAGTTCGTGCTAGGATGTGTTCTTTCTAAGATTTTGTTGTTGATTGGTGAAGGGAATTGATCGTTGGTGGGAATTGGAGGAAAACCCTAAGTGTAGAAATTGGGGATTTTCAGATCTACAATCAATTGAAGAAGGTAAGACTCAACTTGAAACTATAATTCATA
This sequence comes from Combretum micranthum, assembly GCA_024138025.1. Lineage (NCBI taxonomy): Eukaryota > Viridiplantae > Streptophyta > Magnoliopsida > Myrtales > Combretaceae > Combretum > Combretum micranthum. The sequence continues at coordinate 616,228 of JAMXBD010000543.1, read as the reverse complement.
GATCTTAAGTTGTTAGGAGAACTTGAATCATAATTGTTGTTGAGAATGATTATGAATGTATGAACAATGATGAACAGGAGATCTTAAGAACAGGTTTCATTATTTCGTGGTGTTGATTGGAGATCTGGTGATTCTATGGGTTTCACAGGAGAAACGTGTATTGGAGATTCTAAATTGATGAATTAGGGTTTAGGATTTATGTTTCTTATGTTGTTAACAATGTGTAATTGATTAGTAGAACGGATGATTCTTTGTTTAGGTGTTTATTTGAGAATAAGATTCGATTTCTTAAGTGGAAACAGGTACGTCCTTACCATGCTTGTTTGTTTATGCTTGTAGACTAGTTTACAAATTTGATCTAATTTATGTCTGTCTATAATTGAATCGAGTGTTGGTTGTGAATGGTTGCGGTTAGTAGAGACCATGCAGAGTGTGATACTAACACTGGCAACCTGATGATCTATATGTGAGGTTATTCTGAGTGGACTCATGCATAGCGATGATTCCGATAGTTTAGGAGTAGTGTGAGTACGGCATTCGGGTGTGTAGGAGATTCCCAACACCATATATGTATTATATTACTTATTTCCCTTTAAGAAGTTTGAGTTACTTTAAGTTTGGGATTAGTCGCGAATGATCTTGAACTGTGTGTATGCGGGATTAATGAAAAGATAATAGCTGGTGCTTGCTACATTAGATACTAAGTTGTGTGTGTGAAATGTGTGATGTATGGTCATACGCCTGTGTTTTCGATTTGGATGTATGGGCCTTTGTGCTCATTCCTTTTTTATTTTTCAGGAACATGTGAGGACCAGATAGTGTATGATTTATCTATTTTTGATGTATTATAGAGCCTGAGAAGGACGATAGTAGACCCGATTACCCAGCTGATATGTAGATGGTGGAGTGGAGTTTTACTAATCATAAGGAGTTATTAGATTTCTTTAGATTTCCAATTGAAAAGATTTTATGAGTTATTAGTTTATGTTTCTTATGAGGATTTTTATCAATTGGCTAGGTTTATGCCAACATAGATGTTGTTAAGTTATTTTATTTGGATTTTCATATTGAGTATCCTTTATGTAAGTTATGGAGTTTTGTGAAGATATATATATTATGGTTTAGATACTTATAGCCTTTGCGTGTGCCTTTCAAAAGAGGACACGTGTAGATTATAATACCTTAGTTTAAGGTGTTATAGCTTATTTGGTATCAGAGCTTTAGGTTGATGATCTCTTTAGAAATAAGTTATGAACTCCTTAGGACGTTGAGCATTGATGAGTGGGGTAAGAATAATAGGAGTTGTTTATATATAGTTTTATAATACCTTGTAGTTTATATAGCATTTAATCTTTGATGTTAGTTTTCCTTTTTATCTCATGTTTTGGTGTATGTTAGTGATAGAATGCAGCCAAGAAGAAGAGCCCCTGATACTGGTTCCTCTAGGAATGGTGATGAGGAACAAGCACCTGTGAACTAGCCACCTTTAAACCAAGAACTTGGAGACATGCCCCCACCACCGCCTCCACCAGTAGGATAGCAGGTACCTAATGTTGCTACAGGAGGACAAATACTTGTTGATGTTGCACAATTGATGCAGACAGTGAATGCTCTGTTAGGAGTAGTTACCCAACAACAGTAAACTATGAGGTAGGATATGCAAGTGGTGCAGGATAATGCTGAGGCCTGGAGGCAAGAGGCACAGAGGAACAATGGTAATGGTGGAAATGGAGGCTATGGGTAAGACACGCTGATGTGCTCAGCTTAAACAAGTTTATAGACCTAGTCTACAAATTTAAGCCCCAGCCTGGAAGCCCTTAGAGGCTCAATTATGGATAGAGGAGGTGGAAAAGACATTTGCTGCCTTGGACATACCAGATAACAAAAAGGTAGAATATGCCTCTTATTTGTTAATAGAAAGAGCAAACCACTAGTGGATGAGCACCAAGCGTCATGTGGCAAGAGCAATTACGTGGGAGATGTTCAAACATGCCTTCTACAAGGAGTTTTTTCCCGATAGTGTGACGCAGAAGTGCTTCAGAGTATTATACATTGCAGTAGGGTAAGATGACTGTAGAAGAGTATGAAGCTAACCTGCACCAATTGATGAGGTTTCTGCCAAACCCTCTAACGGAAAGTGAAGAGGCTAAAGTGAGCAGATTTATCACTAGTCTGGAGCCTGAAATTCAATATCAAGTCAATTTGATGGACTTGAATAACTACTCTGTTGTTGTCAACAAAGCCAAGATAGTGGAACAGGGCTTAAACAGAATTAAGGGGCGTGAAACTCAGAAGAGCCAAATCTATTATGGGAAGCGACCAGCTGCTAGTGTTCTTTATCAAGATAGGGGGAAGAGACCAGTTACACAGCAAAACAGGCCAGTAATTCAGGGTGCAGAAAAGAAGTGCATCAGATGCCTTGGACCTCACGACATTAGGGAGTGCAAGTGGCCAGAGAATGCATGCTTTGCATGTGGCAAGGTGGGACATAGCCACAAATTTTGCATAGAGAGAAGCATTCCCCAAGTCTATTGCTTTAAGTATGGGCAGAGAGGGCACAAAGCCATTTATTGCAAGGAGCCAGGAAGACTTATGGGTTCAGCAGCACAAATGGGTTGAACTCAAGGTGGATTAGGACAAAGGGCGCCAGCCAAGGTATATTTCCTCCAGCATCGAGACACCTCCAGTGTGGATACTATAGTAGTTATGCTTCGTATACTGCTGCATAGTACATATGTTCTCTTTGATACAGGTACAAGTTTTTCTAATATATCTGAAACTTTTGCTACTATTTGTGGTGTGCATGTTGAACTTATGCCTATATGCTTGTCTGCGAATACACCTCTAGGGAGCAGGGCTATGTTGAATAAGATATGTAGAAATGTGAATATTAAGATGATGGGTAGACATCTACCTACAGATCTTGTAGTCATGCACATGGTAGACTTTGATGTGATATTAGGAGTACTAGTTAGTAAAACACCATGATGTGATAGACTGCTATAATTTAGCTATGAAGTTCAGTCTGCCCAATGGAGATCAATTTGAGTATGGGCTTGATATACAAAGACCTCCAACTCTGCTTACCTCTGAGTTGTGGGGAAAGTCATCTTTGGCAGCTATGACAGTAGAAATGGAGTAAAAGACAAATTTTACACAGACAGTTGTTGTGTGTGAATACCCTGACGTGTTTCCAAAAGACTTACCGGGGCTACCACCAAAGAAGGAAATAGAGTTCTGTATAGATTTGAAGCTAAGTACCTTACCTATTTCAAAGACACCTTACAAAATGGCTCCTACAAAACTTGCTGAATTAAAAGTACAGTTGGATGAATTGCTCCAAAAGAAGTTTATAAGACCTAGTTTGTTGCCATGGGGAGCTCCAGTATTATTTATGAAGAAGAAGGACAGAAGCATGAGATTATATATAGATTATCGGGAATTAAACCAGGTAACGATCAAGAATAAGTACCCGTTACCTAAAATAGATGACTTATTTGATCAGCTTGCGGAGCAGGGATATTTTCTAAGATTAATTGTAGGTCTGGATATCATCAGCTGCGATTCAAAGCAGAGGATATTCAAAAGACAGCTTTCAGGACCCGGTATTAACATTACGAATTCATCGTTATGCCTTTTAGTCTGACCAATGCACCAGCAGTATTTATGGATCTCATGAACAAAGTCTTTAGAGACTACTTGGACCTTTTATGGTAATGTTCATCGACGATGTGCTGGTGTATTCTAAGTGAAAGGAGGAACATGAAGAGCATTTGAGTCTAGTTCTAACCAAACTGCAAGATGAGAAGCTATATGCTAAATTCACCAAATGTGAATTTCGATTAGAACAAGTGTCTTTCTTGGGACACATTGTAGATAGGAATGGAATTTTTGTGGATCCTAACAAAATGAAGGCAGTAGTTGAATGGTCAAGACCTAAAAGTGTATTTGAGATCAGAAGTTTTCTAGGAATGACAGGTTATTACAGAAGATTTGTAGAAGACTTCTCATAGATAGCAAGTCCATTAACCAAGTTGACATAGAAAGGGGTGAAGTATGTATGTAGTGATGATTATGAGAGCAGTTTCCAATGATTAAAGGAGAAGTTAGTGTTAGCTCCAGTGTTGGCTTTACCTATGAGTGGTGAGGAGTATACTATATACAGCAATGCTTCAATACAAGGGTTAGGTTGTGTGTTAATGTAGGGAGGCAAGGTGATAGCATATGCTTCCAGACAGTTGAAGCCATATGAGAAGAACTACGTAATGCATGAACTGGAACTAGCAGCAGTGTTTTATGCATTGAAGCTTTGGAGACATTACATGTATGGGGAGAGATGTAAAGTTTACACAAATCATAAAGTCTCAAGTACATCTTTACCCAAAGAGAGTTAAACATGAAACAGAGAAGATGGTTGAGCTCATAAAGACTATGATGTGGACATACAGTACCATCCAGGGAAGGTAAATGTTGTAGCAATGCCCTGAGCAGAAAGAGAAATGAGAATTTAGCAGCCTTGGTCACATCCGAATGGCACATAATTGATGACATGAGGAAACTTGAATTGGAAATAGTGACTAGAAGAGTGGGTGAAAGATTGGCGAACCTACATATTCAACCTACTTTGATTGAAAAGATCAAAACAGCCCAGATAGATGATCAGAGCATCCTAGAGATAAAGAGGAGAATAGAGATTGGTAGAGCACCTGAGTTCTACATTGATGAAGACGGTGTGATGAGATACAAAGGAAGACTATGTGTGCCAGAACAAGGAGATTGAAGAAGGAGTTATTGAGAGAAGCATACTATTCTAGTTATTCCATCCATCCAGGAGGAAACAAGATTTACCATGACCTGAAGAAGTTGTATTGGTGGAATAACACAAAGGAAATCGCTAAGTATGTGTCTAAGTGCCACACTAGTCAGATGATTAATATTAAGCACAGGAGACCAGCAGATGAGCTGAAGCCTTTGTCAGTACCCCAATGGAAGTGGGAGCATATTACCATGGATTTCGTTACAACCCTACCCAAAACAAGAGAAAAATTTGACTCGGTGTAGGTGATGTAGACAGACTCACAAAGGTAGCTCACTTTATACCTATTAGGACGGGGTATAAATTGGAACGTTGGCACAGTTTACATCAAAGAGATCATGAGACTACACAAAGTCCTAGTGACCATTGTGTTTGACAGAGATACTAGATTTGTTGGAAGATTTTAGAAGAGCTTACATCAAGCTTTAGCATTAAAGTTTTGTTTAGTACTGCGTATCATCCGCAGACAGATGGACAGTCTGAGAGGACAATCCAGATTCTTGAAGACATGTTGAAAGCTTATGTATTAGACTTTAAAGGTAGCTAGGATGAATATTGCCTCTAGTGGAGTTTGCATATAACAATAGTTATCAAGCTTCAATTGGGATGCTACCGTATGAAGCTTTGTATGATAGAAAGTGCCATCACCAATTCATTGGGATGAAGTAGGTGACGGGCAGATTTTGGGACCAAAATTGATACAGGATGCCAACGATAAAGTCCAAATGATCCGATAACGATTGCAAGCCACTCAGAGCCATCAGAAAAGCTATGCCAACAAAAGAAGGAGACCTTTAGAGTTTCAGGTTGAAGAGCATGTGTTGCTTAAAATTTCACCAACCAAAGATGTTGTCAAATTTAGGCTAAGAGGCTAGTTGAACCCTTGGTACATGGGATCATACAAGATCTTAGAGAGGATAGGCAATGTGGCTTACAGACTAGCTTTACCGCCTAATTTGGAGGGAGTGCACAACGTGTTTCACATGTCACTGTTAAGGAAATATGTGAAAGACCCCGAGCAGATAACAAAATTAGAACCTCTAGATGTGCACCCTAATCTCACTACTGTTGAAAGACCCATAAAGATCATTGACACTAAAGAGAAGATGTTGAGGAAACGGGTAATCAAATATGTGAAGGTACAATGGATAAATCAGATGGAGAGAGAAGCTACTTAGGAGCTTGAGGAGGAAATACAAGCAAAATATCTCGAGCTATTCAATGAACTAGGTAACTTTCAGAACGAAGTTTCTTTAAGGGGGAGAGAGATGTAATATACAAGAAAATATTTCATAGTGAGGGGTATTAGTGTAGTATATAATTGTCTAAAAGGGTATTTTTGTCTTGGAGCAGATGAATTTGGACACGAGGAAGTTGTATGCGAATGATCGGATGATTTTAGAGTAGGTCGGCATATAGGCCGCTAACCTATAATCTTAAGCTGCCAGCCTAAATACAAAGGACGACGGCTAAACACCAGCTTGGAGCTTCGGAGGAAAAATTTTGTGAAATGGGAAAATTGGCCCTACGCCAACCTTTAGGCCGTCGGTGTACCCAAGAAGGCGGCCAGCCTAAGTGGCGGCGTTGGATGATCTTGTGCGACCCGAGAGTTTTAAGCCGCCAGCTTTGTTTTCTATGCATACCAGCCTATATTCCTTCAAAAATTAACTCTATAAATTCGTCCTAAACTTAGCCCTAACTCTCATAACCTCTCTTAAACATAAACAAACACTAAACATCACTCTTCAAAGTGGATTTCATTAAGGAATCGAGTAAGTAACATCTCCTAATCCTTTAGTTCATGCTAGAATGTGTTCTTTCTAAGATTTTGTTGTTGATTGGTGAAGGAATTGATCGTTGGTAGGAATTGGAGGAAAACCCTAAGTGTCGGAATTGGGGATTTCAGATCTACAACCAATTGAAGAAGGTAAGACTCAACTCGGAACTATAATTCATAGATCTTAAGCTGTTAGGAGAACTTGAATCATAATTGTTGTTGAGAATGATTGTGAATGTATGAATAATGATAAACAGGAGATCTTGAGAATTAGGGTTTCATTACTTCGTGGTGTTAATTGGAGATCTGGTGATTCTACGGGTTTCACAGGAGAAAGGTGTGTTGGAGATTCTAAATTGATGAATTAGGGTTTAGGATTTATGTTTCTTATGTTGTTACCAATGTGTAATTGATTAGTGGAACGGATGATTCTTTGTTCGAGTATTTATTTGAGAAGAGGATTTCGATTTCTTAAGCGAAAACAGGTACGTCCTTACCATGCATTTTTGTTTATGCTTGTAGGACTAGTTTGCAAATTTGACCTAATTTATATCTTACTATAATTGAATCGAGTGTTGGTTGTGAGTGGCTGCGGTTAGTAAAAACCACACAGAGTGTGATACTAATGCTAGCAAGCTCATGATTTATATGTGAGGTTGTCCTGAGTGGACTCGTGCATAGAGATGATTTCGGTAGTTTAGGAGTAGTGCGAGTATGGCACTCGAGTGTGTGAGAGATTCCCAACACCATATATGTATTATATTACTTATTTTCCTATACTGCTTGTTTTTAAGGAGTTTGAGTTACTCTAAGTTTGGGATTAGTCGTGAATGTTCTTGAACTGTGTTGTATGCGAGATTAATGAAAAGATAATAACCGGTGCTTGCTACATTGGATATTAAGTTATGTGTGTGAACTATGTGATGTATGATCATACGCCTGTGTTTTTGGTTTTGATGTATAGGCTTTTATGCTCATTCCTTTTTATTTTTCAGGAACAAGTGAGGATCAGATAGTGTATGATTTATCTGGCTTTGATGTATTCATAGAGCCTGAGGAGGACAATAGTGGACTCGATTACCCAGCTGATATGTAGATGGCAGGAGTGGAGTTTTACTGATTATAAGGAGTTATTAGATTTCTTTAGATTTCCAATTGAAAAGATTTTATGATTTATTAATTTATGTTTCTTATGAGGATTTTTATCAATTGGCTTGGTTTACGCTAACATAGATGTTATTGAAGTTATTTTATTTGGATTTTCATATTGAGTATCATTTATGTGAGTTATGGAATTTTGTGAAGATATATATATATTGTGGTTTAAATACTTATAGCCTTTACGTGTGCCTTTCAAGAGAGGACACGTGGCGGGTTGTAATACCTTAGTTTATGGAGTTACACGAATGATAATAATAACAGAATCCTGTATGATTATATTGCTTGTATAACATGTTGCTTGTCTGTATAATGATTGATCTCCTTGAACCTGATTAAAAGCTACTGGTACCATAAATGAAATGGACATGCATTGCATAATTTTCATAAGCAGCATTTGAGTAAGTGGTAGCCTACTACGTGTTAGTGTTTCGAATCTTTGGTAATGCTTGGTTTATCTAGGTAAGGAAGCTATTAATTATTCACAAGATTACCTTTGTTCTGTTGATACCATAGGAACTAAATGGTAAATGAAGGACGCCACTTATGGTGTTGCTTGAAATGACTAACACTTAGTGGAGTTTCTAAAGTTAAAGACAAGAAATGAGTGTTGAAGACATGATAAATTCAAAGAGAGAATTAAAGTGAGTATTGTTGTTTTCCTGTATACTTAGTCTCTCCTGGGTAGGTAGGCTATAGTGATGTATTCCTTCAACCCCGATGAGGGCGTAAATCTTCATCCTGCTTTGGATTCCGGGTTATCCAGGCTTGTATTTATGCATATGCTTGATTGATGCATTTCATATGATTATTAATAACTTGTTTGATATGTGGTAAGTTTTGGTTATTCACCAAGCCCATGATTTCGCTCAAACTTCAACAGTCCTTTAAGGTCTACACTTAAGCCATGGCCGGTCACTTCCAGGAGTTTAGCTCCCATAAGAACTTCAAGATTGAAAGTTCATGGAAGATTATGGGATAAGTTATTTACTTTTACTTTTAGTTTAAGCTAGTAGTATTTAAATTATTAGTTATGTGTTTAGAGATTTTTAGAAAGATATTATGGTTTGTAATATTATATTCAAGCACTAAGATGATGGTTATTTACTAATTTATTACTTACATGTATTTGTCATTTCTTATCAAAGCAACTAAAAGATCTTATTGTTTGAAAACATGTCATTTTTTGAAGGTAATCTAGTGGTAGTATTCAAGTGTAGCTTGTTAATTATTACTAAGGTACCCTCGGGGTGTGACAACAACAATGAAAAATCGAATTTGATTCTATAATAAGAAGTAAGATGTGGAATCTTTTTGGTTCAACTATGATACATGTGAGAATTGTAGAGGACCAACGTAATCCAAGTCCATTGATGATGAAAATAGAGATTCAAGAGAGAAGAGCAGATAAAAGAAAGGTATCGTGTGTCCTCTAAATCTTTAAATATAATTTAAATCAATATCCATGCATTGAGTAAAGTTTTCAAATAAGGTTTTTAATTTTCACTAACACGATAAACTATCTTCATGTCTCATTCTAGTTTCATCTAGTTTTAATAAAACATGAATTTCCTCCGCATTAACATGTCACTCTAAACTACTAGTAAGCGAACCACTAATAATTTAGTAATAAACAATATTAATCATCGTTCTAAATACACTTATAATCTTTTAAACCGGCAATTAGGGATTTGGATCCTGTCAATTTATTTATTTTTTTTAAAAAAAAAACTTATTTTATCTTAACTCATTCTCTCTCCCATTAATGCCTATGTGACTTTTCTGTAGAACTTTCTTTTACCATATTTCTCTCCTATGCGACTATTTAATAGACTTTAAAGTAACCAATAAATGGGATTATAAAGAAGATGATAATGTCGTAATGATGTATAAGATATCTTTAAAAATTAGGTAATTATAATGGTTGGTTTGTAAATTAAGAAAAATTGAGAGGAAAAAAAAAATTGACCATTGTAATTACTCTTAAATCTATAATGGAGAGTCAATTTTAGATTTGAAATGAAAAGCAAATTATGTATGTCAAATTAAGAGAAAAGCTTTCCCATTTAGTGGGAAGAATAATAAATCTAAACTCGATATTAAATTAGGTTTTATTGGCTTTTCCTGTGAGCTTTTCATGTAGATATTGCTTTAAAACATAAAACAATTATTACACATAGTTTGAACCATCATAAATGTTCTATTAAATAGTCGCATAGGAGAGAAATATGGTAAAAGAAAGTTCTACAGAAAAGTCACATAGGCATTAATAGGAGAGAGAATGAGTTAAGATAAAATAAGTTTTTTTTTTTTTTAAATAAATCAATTAGCTTAATAATAATAGAAGATAACAACAAATAATAGAAAAACCCAAAACTTCGGTCAACCTAAAATTTTCTACGACTCTTTTAACCTCAAATAGTGGTATCTGACAGTCAAATAAACAAATAAAGCCAAAAAATCATCCTTCCCATGACAACAATAAAACTAGAGCGAAACAGAACATGATGGCCAAAAAATATCACTAGTTGAATCTTGCGTCGTGTCAAACTTGAACTTGAGTGTGGATTTTCGGCCAAGCCGCTGATTCGGCGTAATACGAGCATGGACCGCCACTTCCAATTCATACATGGCGGTGGTTCTTCCATCCTCTATATCCCGTGCTAAATAATAAGCCACCAGATCATCAAGAGGCGCCGATTCGGTATCAATCCTCGCGGTTATATAAATCCGAGTGTGGCTCTTACCCTGGTGGAGATTAGAAATGGGGATACTCGTTTGTCCGATGGAAACATTACGATAATACAACGTTACATCAATGTTATCGTAATAGGTGATTTTCGCATGAACACGATTGTATAAACCAAATGAGACGTTCCATGAGCCAGTAATAGTAGACGATGAAAATGTTGACGAGGGAATTTGGGGAAAAGTAACATCGATAGGGGTAACCGGGTTGATTGATTCAACGATAAGGCAAGGTTCGGTTTGTATAAGAAAAAAAACAACAAGTAGGATTGCAATAACAGCCCCATAAAAAGCCAACGCGCCTGGAATTACACGAGTTACTAAGGTGCGTAGTACCGTTGGCTCTTTTGATTCAACAACTTGAGTGTCTGCAGTCTCTAAAGGTACAACTGTAGATGGAAGAAAAAAAAAATAGAAAATGAGAGGAGAGAAGCAAAATTCCAATACAAACTTACCAACATGGGGATGGATATTCATGGGAGATGTCAATGTCATTACTCACCTCGTGATTGTTGTTGTGGCAGCATTCTTGGCATCCTTAGCTTTCTGGTGTTGCTGTTCGGTGGTGTTCTACACATCCCCTATTATAGAACCAACTAAACCAAGTCAAACATTGTTATTTATAAGATATGGGGCATCCTTGTAATATTATCTTCTCTAAAACTATTCCAAATTAAGGAATAGAAAAAAAAATTATGGTGGATATGGCTAATTAATTTACAATGATTCTATAATTGTTCCCACACTTCAAATTAATGTAGCCAAACTCAAGCTTTGACTTGGACATACTAAGGATCAATATAGTCAATGGGTAAACTGAGTTAAAATGTTATTGAACCAGTCAGTTCTCAAGAAAGTTACAAGTTCAACTGGATTAAATTGGCTAAGCTAACCCAAATCGATCAACATTACTTTAGATTACGTTAAAATTAATTAGAAAAAATTTGTTATATTGTGACGAAATTGTTTTTGGCAGTTATAATTTTGTCACAAATAGTACTTTCATTATTACAAAATGAGAATTTGCCATTTCAAACCAAAGAAAAAAGTTAAACTTGTGAAAAAAGAAGAAGAAGAAGAAGTATTTGTCTAAATATTTATCACGACATATAAAAAAAGAAATTTAGTAACAAAAAGCTTTTATCATAGTTTTTTGTCATAAATTTTTCCTACCATATACTTGGCACCAATATAAATGACATGTTGTGATAAAAATATTCTATTCCTAAGTTTTATTGTTACTAAAAATAATTACATATGATATTGTTACAATTAATTTGTCATAATGAATACTATTTACTATTACTAAACAAATTAGTCATTAGAGGTAATATTATTTTGGCAACAATAGTAATTTATATTTGTTATTATATATTTATATATTTTTACAATTATTATTTTATTATGACAATATAACATCACGACGAAACTGAGTTTGTCACTTTAAAATGCTTTTTATGAATGAGAATAATAACATACTTCATTCTATAATATTTTAACTTTAAATAAAAATGAAAAAATAAAATCATTGTCTATATAATAAATTAAAGGAAAATAAATCTAATACTTTGAATTTAAATTGTACAAGCACAATAAAATATTTGTTAGAGAATATGTTAAATAAAATTATGTTCTAAAAAGATGTTTTGTTGAAGGACAAAAACTCTGTAATTGATTATAATCAGATTAGTCCAAATTTAATCTACTAATTTATAATTGTAGTCAGACTTTATTTTAATATATTTTCTTCATTTAAGTTTAGTGATACAAACTTATATGAGAAATATATGGCGATTTATATTAGGTGTATGACAATTGAATTTTTAATTATACAATTATTTTCTCCATACATTGATTTAGTAGTTTCCACTAATATTGACAAGTTGAGTGGTATGTTTTATCAAGTTAAATATAAAATTTAAAATTACATATGTAATTGAAAGCATATTTAGCATTAATTTTACTTTTTATATTTGATATCTTGTCATTTTTATAACTAAGATTGGCAAGTTATTTAATATATATGTATATATATATTTATCCTTAATGTGTATGCTAAGACGAATTTTTCTATTAATTTAATAGAAATATTAAAAGGGTGTACATCGTCCCACAAAACCAAATAGGAAATACATAACAAAAATAGTACACTTGCCACAAAAAATAGATAAAAGACATATTTAATCCATGTTCTACAATCATATCTATGATGAATTCTCTACCAATGCAAAGGATATTATTTCATTTACCTATTGTTGTTGATAATTGGAACCTCAGCCATTTGCAGCTACAACTAACTCATCATCATTGTTTTCCATTTTTTTTTTCATATTTTCAAGTGCTTTTTCTATGTTTAATTTTTTTAAAAATTTATTATTATTTTTTCATTAACCTTTAATTAGATTTGCTAAGAATATAATTTTAAGAAATTATCTATTGTAAAAGGAAAAAAATCATTTGTTAACATATATCCTCTAATTACCAACAATTCGTAAAATCAAATCAAAATTCATATTTTTATAATATTTCCTAAATTTTATAATTTTCATTTATAATAGCTCTTAATCTTTTTCCTTTTATTCATAAGAAATTAAAGTTATAATAAGTTAGATGGTAACAATAATCAAAGGCTTGCACCCACCTTAACAATAGAAAAAACGTGAATTATTCATGGAGAATGATTGATGTAAATGGGCTTTAAAATTATATAAAGATTATTTATTTATTTGAGTTTGACTCACGGGATAAGTAATAGAGCCTAGTGAGTTTAGCTCCTTTATTGTGACGATCAAGGGAGTTTTGAAATGTTGAGAAAGCCTACTCCTCCCCCTTCTACTTCTCTCTTAATCATTTAGTATGTGTCATTAGATGCTTTCAAGCTACGGAAAACATTTATCCATCAAAACATTTAAGTTACTCAAAGAAATAGATCTAATATAAGAACATAATTGACAAAGGTAATTTTACATTTATGTGTAATTCGTAAACTTGGTATTTCATCATAAAAAATTGCTAACATACAGTAGTAGATTTTGTTCGATAGAAATCATAATAATCATCCAATAGGTAGATAATATTAGCAGATCCTCTAGGCAGTAAAAGGTAGCCAATCATGAAGTGGCATGTATCGTCAAGTAGTGGGAAGAATACTAACATCAATCGGCTCATAGGTATAAAATCCTTCACATCTAGTCTATAGTCTTTTGACCACAACAACACGGATTAGCCACGGTTGCATTTTTTTCTATCTTACCTTGGGAGAAGTTTCCAATTGGGATGGTGTCAATGGTTAGTGTCTCTAATCAGCATATAGGAAGACAAATAGCTGCATATAAGGCATAATTTCATAATTAATAAGTCATACAATATTTTTCTTTTTATGGTTATAGTGTAAGGTTTTGAAATTTGAGTCTAACTTCTATTTGGATTGTCGGATTTTTGTCTATATTGTATCTAAAATAGAGAATTTTTATCATAAAATTATAAGACTTTGGCAACAATGCATAATACAATCACTACAAGAAAAGTCACATTTAAAGACAAAAATTTTGTAACAAAAAGTTAGATAAAAAGAGTAATATTTCTACAAAAACAATATGAGATAATGATATTTGTGATGGTAATTTATGTTGAAAGCCTAGTCTTTTTGTGAATTGTAGAGAGAGAAAGGCATGCATGAACTACAAACAGAAAAGAAATAGCAATAGGGATCAAAGATTTTATGAGTAAATGCATCAATGGATGACGTTAGATTCAGGAAAACATCATAGTAACAATAGACTGTTGGAGGAAAACAAAAATCCTATACAAACAAAGTAAAAAGCTAAAAACTATCCAAAAAATTAGATTGAAAAATAAGATTCCAATAGACTTCTTGTTGATGCATCTTTCAATCAACTAATGGTGACTAGCCAAAATATAATACTACCACAACCCTAGATTTTGTTAGAATATGTATTGTATTTATGTATTAAAAATTTGTACAAACATGATGAATGTGTCCTCGTATACACATGATCAAAAGCTAACTCCTCTTACCCACAATAGCTAGACAGAGAGAGGTAATCCCAGTAACATACCTCTTGAAATTCGACGTCTCTTTTGGACTTCTCTAGGTCTTAATTGTTTTATGCTTCAACAATTGGCCTTTATTCTGTTCTAATTCTTATTTCGAACTTTACGCAACAAATATTTATCCACTACAAAAAGTTAGTATATGCAACATTAATTTGATGGATAAATGGTTTTCTCCATTTACATACTGTTCATTTATACTAGTTGGTTGAGATAGCAGATTGTGGAAGAATTGGAAGAGTATTGGGTAATATGGGAATTTCTACGCCCATCAACAATCAACCAATGAATAATTAAAATATATATAGTAACCAGACCATTAAAATATATATTGGACATGCATCATTAAATGATAGACAAAACCCATCCCATCCTATCGAAGATAATGATAACACTAACCTATGATTGGATATAGTTGTCTAAAACTTTCTATCATTTTACCAATTCTATAATTTTTTTTTTTTTATCAATTATAACGGAAGAAGGGAGATTCAAACCCAAAACTTTTCATATGAAAGATTAGAGAGATTTTAATGAAATATATAACTTAATAAATGAAAAAAGAACATGAATAAGATAAAACCATCAACACAAGAAAAAAAGAACCGATAAGACAAGGCAATTTATAAATTAACATTGTCCTACTATGTATAGCTTTTATATCAACTAGGTTTTCCAAAAAAGGTATAAGTAGATTGGATGACATTTGTGTTTATAAATACTCTACAATTAACTTTTCTGATCTACTTGGAAAAAAAAAAAAAGAAAGAAGAAGAAAAACATTATTTTATTTTATGGCAAGATTCAACCAGTTTATTTATATTCATAGTATCTCTTTTAAGTTATTTTATGTTTATGTTATTACCGATCATAGAAACATAGTAAAGAATAATTTAATACCACAACAAAATATACGATATTTAAATAACCTACTAAAAATATAATTTAATGAATTTTGATAAAAATTCAGAGGACATATAATGGCTCGATTAAAGTTAGCAAGCATGTATCCACATGTGTGCAAAAATTAAGAAGAATTATGTAATAAAATTTTAAATATAAAATAATTATTGAATTAAATATATACATGATGAATGATTTGAGAAAAAAATTATACATAAACAAAATATTGAAATATTTATAGAAAGGAATAAATATATAACTCCAATAGTATATCACAATTGCATTTATTAAATTATGCAAAAAAAAATACTAATTGTACCAAAATACATATAAAATTTAATTATTGAATTGATATATTGTAATATGCTAACAAATGCATGGATGTACCATAATATTACATTCATAAATTAAAATTTTGTTATCAATGTCTAATGACCTTGTGGTCTATTGACATGTCCCTTGATTTCTCACATGCAAGGTCTTGGGTTCAATACCATCCACATTGTAATCGCAAAAAAAAAAATGTTATCATGATGCAAAATAATGAATTGTACAATAAGATAATTATAAAATTATATCCAAATATAATTACCTATTATCATTTATTACCATTTTAGAGAATAACGAATTATATATATAATTGGTATCCTTTTGGCTAAATTCCAATAATATCCTACAGCAATACATCATAATTAACATTTGTTAAATTAGACAAGAAAATATGTCATCATATTGTATTTGTTAATGACCAT